>PVKM010013164.1:0-30662 GCA_004027735.1 Carollia perspicillata
TATGGCTTTCTCTGCTCTGCCACATCTGCAAGTCTCTCTCTCTTACAAGGCTGCAGTGCCTGGGTTTAAATCCCTGAGCCAGTCCTCCTCTGCAGCCCCATTTCTGACACCTCCCACAATCAGTTACACTTGCCCACATTTCATATCCTTCCAGCTTTACTGGGCTGCCATTGTGAGTATGGGCAGGTGTGGCCCCATGGCAAGGAGCTGATCCTGTCCAAGCTCTCAGGCAGGCGCTGTCACCTGGGGGACATGCCCCCAGTTACATCTCTGGGGGGAGGTCCCTTTCTCTCCCCCTGGCTCAGAGCAGGGCCACAGCTATTCAACATATCTATGAAACTAGTTAAAGGTTATAGATATGTTAAATGGCCATGCTAGAGGTTAGCTGCAAAGCCGTTGCTGTACAAAACAGCTCTGCATGTTCCTGCTCCGTGTGTCCCTTCCCCCAGCTCATACCTGAGTGGGGAAGGGGTGATGTCATCTTATATGTCTTTCTAATATATTCTGGACACCTTGAGTCCTGGACCCCATTCCAAATCCCTATTTGGGGCCCCCCTCTTGGCTGCACCCTATAACATGAGCACTTTAACAGTTTTAGTTGCCTGAGTGCAAATGCAAAGTAGGTAACTACCAAATTTTTCAGACCATAAGATGCATTTCTCCTCTAGGTTTTAGAGGAGAAAAACAGGGAAAATTTTTTTGAAGCAAAAAATGTGGTAAAATATTTAATAACATAAATAACATAATAGTTCACCAATGTAAATGTGAAGCTACATTTGTTCTATAAGACGCATCCCCATTTTCCTCCCAAATTTTGGGGGAAAGTGCATCTTATAGTCCAAAAAATATGGTAGTATGTTTAACAAGACTGGATTTTTTCGAGTACAATGGAGAGAGAAGGGAGCAATGGATGCAAGATATTCTTAAGGAAGGGTTATAATAATGGGATCTAGACTATTTAAGGGAAAAGATGACCCAATCTCTGTGCTTTCACTCTCCATGATTTCAGGTACCTGAAAATATTAAATGAAAAATTACAGAAATAAATAAGCCATGTATGTTAAGCCGCATACTTTTCTGAGTAGCGTGATGAAAACTTGCAACGGGCATTCCACTCCCTCTCCTGGGACATGAATCGTCTCTGTCCAGAATGTCCACACTGCATGCACTGCCCACCTGTCCATCACTTGGCAGCCCTCTTGGTTATCAGATGAACTGTCCTGCTATCACAGGTTGTGTTCAGATAACCCTTATTTTACTAAATAATGGACCCAAAACACAAGTAGTGATACAGACAACTCAGATATGCCAATGAGAAGCTGTAAATTGCTTCCTTTAAGTGAAAAGGTATGTGTTTGTAGGGAAAAACATAGTATATATATAATATGTCCGCAGTTTCAGGCATCCACTGGTGGTTTTGGGATGCATTCCCCACAGATAATGGGGGGCTACTGTAGTAGATATGATTGAACCGAGAGGGAAAAAAGACCTTACAAAATGAGGAGAGGATGGAACTCAAAGGCCAAGGCTTTGGATGTATTGAAAGAAAGTTTCAATAAGATACAGAAACACAGTCTAAGTTTGTTCAGTTTGTTGGGTGCATTTTGTTTGTGTTTCCTGGGGAGAGGATGGAGGATTGTAAGTTATTCTGAAGCATTCTAGGCAAATATAGGATAGCACGAGGGCCTTTGGGAAATGCCATGGAGCCTCCTCTCACTGACAGCTCAATTTTTGCATGAGACAGCACAACCAGGATCTCTCTTATATCAATCAATGCCCTACTCAGACTAAAACAAAACCTTCCTTACAAATTATTTTGTACTCGAGTTTTTCTGATGCATTAAAAAAAACACAAGAAATCTAAATGTTCGAAAATCCACTTGTCTAGCACTGCATAACAGGGGTTTGTTGTTTTTAAGGAATCCATGTGTGCAATCTGAAGCAGAGTGACCAGGGAGGCTAAGACCTTATTTCTGCAACTGGAATTTTGGCTACTTTCCATATCAGAAGAAAATACACCTACTTCTCACTGGGCATTTTCCTTTGAGTTCAGTAAAACAGTAAATGGCAAAAATGTAGGCATTCGAGTTTTTGAGTTAGCGGTGAACATGTAACAAGTTGACAGGAGAGCCTTCAAGTCCCTAGGCTCCAATCAGGTACATCCAAGGCACCAGGGTTGCAGCTAATAACAAGAAAAGCTGGGATTTTTGCTGCTGCTGCTGTTGTCTTTGTCGCTCCTTCTTTCTCTTTGGGAGTTAAGGGCTCACCTGGGTGATTTTGTTGCTGTTCTGAGTTTCTGTGTCGCTTGCAGAAATTCACCCCCTCCTTTTCTACAAAGGAGACAACTTGGTGTGGGGGTGGATAATAATTAGAGGGAGAAAATTAGTCATGTGTCACAGGATTGCTTCTATCAAATGTTACAATATAATCTGGACTGCTATTTCGAGTCTCGCTTTTAGTGATTCCAGAGATTTAGACTCACTCAGCTCTTTTTTAACATTTGGTACGATTATTTAAAGACGCTTTTGTGAATACAAGAAGAGTTGATACACTGCAAGTCTGTAAAATATCTGTTTGAATAACAATCTTAATTATTCCTCTTATAGATGTCCTCTATTTTTCCTGAAGTCACTGCCACATATTTTAACCATTCCGCATTGCCCTGTCTCAGATGTAACTAATGTAAAAAGTTCTAATACATGAAAGCTAGACAGAGAACAAGAAACGTGTAAGAAATATGAAAAAACTGCACTCTGTAGAGATGGGCACATCCGTGCCTATTGCTTCATCTGGCCCCATCTCTGCCAAGTTCAATCTCATCTGCCTGCAAGCACACACAGCTAATTGTTCAGTCAAAATCTGCTCAAAGGCTTTAAACTCAAACTTTAAAACAACAGACAAATGATCTCAACCTTTTCCATACTAACATAACAGAGAACAAAATAAATATTTCAATTGCAGTATCCTCTCTCAACAAATGCCAGCACTTTTAATTCAACTAAAGGCAAGAATTCTGTTATCATTAACATTGTTTCTGTCTTAATTCTCTAGCCAATTCATCATCAAGTTCTGTTTTGGGTTCTTTTTTAAACCTCATAGGCAGTTCTCAAACCCTTTTTCTCAGAATATCTCTGTTACCACTCGTGTAATTCAAGCTATCATTTTGACCTGGAAAACTATAATGTCCTCTTAGAATTCCAGGGAATATGAACTATCCTAACTATTCTAGTTCATCCTTTACATGGTATCTCAGTACTCATTAAAAAGGTAGATCTTATTTTGTCATGCCCTTGTTTATAACCCATTAGTTGTTTCCTATAACTCTTTGAATAAGAATCAATTTCTTCAACATGCCAAAGAGGCCACATGTGGATTGTCTACTGTAACTACACCAGGATTGTCTTCCATAAGTCCACCAAAATTCGAAAGTCAACCTTCCCACACTTCCTACAACATCATACTTATTCCTGCCTCAAGGGCTTTGCTCAGGCCATTCTGTCTGCCTAAGATAACCTCATTCTCTTTATCTAATGCTTTTTCATCTTTCAGATATCACCTCAGATTATCTTCACTGGGGAAGCCAACACACACACACACACACACACATGCCAAGGCTGAATAAAACTCTACTCTCCCATTTACTGTATAGACAGGTTTTGACTGTGTTACAGTTTATCACGATTACATGTGATCATCCTATAGATGTCACTTTTCATTTTTTATTTATTGATTTGGGGAGAGAGAGAGATTTATTTGTGGTGTCATTTATTTGTGTGCTCATTGGTTAATGTTTTATGTGCCCTGATCAAGGAAAGAACCTGCAGCCTTGGCACATGGGGACGATGCTCTAATCAATGGAGCTACCTGGCCAGGACAGATGTTACTTTTCAGTTATAAACTATGTTTCCTGAGGATAATGGCTACGTTTCTTTTATTTACTTTTTACCGATAGTCCACCAGAATGTTTGCCACTTAGAACTCAGAGAAATATTGGACTATATTATCTGCCACTATTTTATTTGCCTTTTCTAGAATTCTTAGTCCTGGACTAATTGACAGGTACTTACTTTCATAAGTACAAGAGTAGTTTTTATTATAATTAATCACTAACTGTTCACAGAGTTATAATGTTCAAATGACTACATTAACAGCTGACAGTATCTGAAGGCTACTCGATTTCCGTAAGTGGTATTTTGATCTACAATTAAGAAAAATAATGTCCACACTGTACCACCCTGAACACACCCAATCTCATCTGATCTTGGAAGCTAAGCAGGGTCGGGCCTGGTTAGTACTGGGATAAAAGAAAGATAAGAGACAGGGAGAAGGGAGAGAATAGTTTGAGATGACAGACCTAAAACCAAAAATGAGCAAATATATTCAGGGGTAGCAAATAGTTCATCCTGTTTCGGGCAGAAAGTTTAGTGAGTGATTATGAATATATAACTTTGGGAATGGATAGTTTGTCCAATCTAGGTGAAATATTTCTTCATAAAACCCATCAATCCTGAACCCATTTTTCCTAATATCTCTAACAGCTGTTTCCATGCAATGTTAAGATTTGCCTACAGCAAAGGTCTCATATCCACATACATCTAAAGAGAAACAGTATGTACAGAGGCCCACCTATGCGCCTAAGGGCAGTCTCTGCACAATGACCAAACGGGTCAATGTGAAGTGCTATGTCATCATGGGGGGACACCAGCAGATATAGAGGATGTTTGACCAGAGACTTTAGAAAAACTTAAAGATTGCAGGGCGAATTTATGAATTTCTGTAGATCATGCTGGAAGAAAGAAGGAATTTTTGTTCTGGAAATTGTGTGAAGGGAACTAAAAGCAAAGGATCTTTAAAGATGGTGTTATTCATGTACAGACTAGCATTAAGCTTAAGTTACAAGTTATATTTAAACATGCCACTGACGCTCAGTTTATAGTAAAAAAAATCTCATGTAAAGTGTTTAGTAGAATAAAAACCCATAATATTGTGTTTAAAAATATTATATTCTCTGTGTTAGCAAATATAATTTTATAAACTGGAACCTTTACCTTCTGTGAAGACTGAAACCAGTGAACTGTGACTAAGTCATTAATCACAAGAAAGTAACTAGGTTGCTTAAGAGAGGGAAATGTACTCCCTTCTTGGCAAAAGTTCAGAGAGGCAAATATTTAACTTATATATAGGCTTTCTTGTTTTATAAAAGAACATTCCTATGTGTTTAAAATGTTGTTATAATTTGATATTGTTTAAGAAAACATTTTCACTATCTGATTTTTATCCCTTCTGAGAAGGAAAACAAAATCTGTATTATTAAGAAAAGTAGGAAGTGAAGAAGCATGTAAGATTTTTAGGTCCAGATTATCTCTTATATTAAGAACTATCCTAATACTATAAATTTGTTTTTGATATTTCCCCAAATGATCATATTCTCAAGTATATGTATTTAAAGCCATTTGTGTGTATATTCTAAGCACCTAGAATTCAGAGTCAAACAGGCTTAAGTATAAAATATTAACCTCGTATCAGCCATGAAAACCTAGAGACATGCTCTCTAGGGTCTCTGACTATTTATTTCATCATGATGAGAATGATAATATTTATATATTACATGTATAAGATTAAATGAGACAAATGCAGAAGACTTAGAATATTAATTGGTAAATAGTAGTTGCTTGATAAATAGTAACTATCAGTGGTGCTGTTACTGTAGTCTTGATATTGATATTGAGAACAAGATTATTATCCATGAATCCAGTGTGCCTCTGTGATGGAAACATACTTAATAGAGGTGTCTGTAATAAGGGCCGAAGTATCTGTGCTACTCCAAAGAATGTATAGAAGACATTTCTGGTTTTGAGTTGATCAGAACTCATGCAGTCAATGTGCAATAATAATGATGTGGAAACATATGCCTCTCTTCCCTCTGTTTAACAGAGTAGGTTGAGTAGGTTTCTTGCTGTCATTCCAGGGACATGGCATGACATGACCCAAGCCTAGGCCCATTAGCATACTGCATTTGCACCTGCTGCAGGCATTGACTTAGGCTGGGTATGTAGGCCAGTTACAGCCAATGAGTCCTCATGATCATTAGTTGAGCCTCTCATCCAGCTATGCCTTTAATATGTCTGGACTGTAAGGAATAAATGAATGAACCAATAGGGATAGAACTGAGTTCCTTAAGTCAAAACATGAGCAAGAGTATCTTGTAATCCCCTTGAAAGTGGTGTCAAGAGTTCTAACTCGGAGGACTCTCACTGGTGGTGAGCCTATTCCTTCTCCAGTGATTTTACTTACTTAATTGACTAATTAAAGTTCATTATTTAAAAAATAATTATATACCCATGAAATTTATTTTATAACTAAAAGTTTATACCTTTTGGCCCCCTTTACCCATTTCTCTGGCCCCTTGACTCTGGCAACCACCAACCTGTTCTCTATCTCTCTGAAACTAGTTTTTTGATGGTTTGTTTGTTTTCAGACTGCACATAAAAGAGATTACAAAGCATTCATTCAATTTTTTTAAAAAAATTGGGGGAATACATTTTTGTTTGCTTTTAATAACTAATTGAATAGAGCACAGTTGATTAAATAGGGAACATAATTATACATATTATTTTTGGATAATAAGATATTTCACTTATAAAAGTTCAAATTATAAAACATTGTGAATACAGAGCAAAAGATAATTTTCTCTATTTACTATCCACATATGGTCTTACCTGATAGTATATAGTATTACTTTGAATAAAAATGGTCATGTAGAACCTAAATTACTAATAAGTACAGTTGCTTGACAAGGTAATAGCATCCAAGGTAAGCATGGGCTTTAAAAAATGTGCTTTATTGAATTTACCTGTCTTTTTTTGTCAAAACAATGGATGAAAGGTAACAGTTCAAAATTTTTGAACCAGCAAACAAAAGAACATTAATTATCCTTAGATAAAAGACAGAAATGATAATAGAATGGATTTGTTCAATATTTTCTAGCTATTTTCCTTAAATACTTAATAATATATTTTTTCTGAAAATATGGAAAGAATTTGTTTGCGGATGGAATAATTTGGATTCAAAACTTAATCTCTTTCGTCTTCATTAAAATAACTTTATAAGTTTAGTAACACAAATTTTCAAAGAAATAGAATTATTGCATAACTATGCTGATGATATTTTAAAAATTGTAATTGAAACATAATACACAAAGAGAGGTACACACATCATGAATGTGTATCTTCCTGAATTTCTGCAACTGAACACAGCCCCGCAACCAGATCCGAGGTTAAGAGATTATTGTCCAAATCCCAGACTTGACTTCTAAAACATAGATTTGTTTCTGCAGTTTTTATACTTTAATTAGAGTCATATTGTATATACTCTTGTGTGTCTGGCTTCTGTGGGTCATTGTCTGTGGGGTCCATTCACGGTACTGGACATTTGTCTAATTCCACTAAGGCTATTCTGAATAGTGCCACTATAAGCATTACAGTATATATGTTTTGGTGAGCATATCTATGAATGTCTATTGGGTATTACCTAAGGAAAGAAATTGCTGGGCTGTATGAGTTGCTTGAGTAAATACTTCCAAAGTGCTTGTACCACATCAGTCATACTAGCAGTGCATGAGAGTTCTAAGGTGTCCCAAATTACCACCAATACTTGGTATTTTCCATTGTTAAATTTTAGCCATTCTGACGGATGTGTGGTAATACTGCTAGTTTTAATTTGCATTTTCCTGAATAGAATATTTTCATTTGCATATTGGTTCTCTGGCCTTCATCTTTTGTGAAGTATCTATTCAAAGTCTTTTGTAGAGTGACAGGATTTTTATAATACTAAATTGAGGGGAGGCTATATTACTTGAAATCTGGGTTTTCATTTTCAGATGGAAGCTCAAAAATCTTGAAGTTTATCTGCTTTCATCTACTATAAAGGGCATAGCATCTAACACAGAAAAGTATCTTTTGTTGCTTGATGCTAACAGTAGAAATTCGCATGTGCTGAAAGATTGAAATTCAGATTCAAGAAAAGGGGCTATTCTTTTGAATTTCTCTTAATATTTATTACTACCTAATGAAATTAATTTGCACAAGAGGGAATTGTATAACTACATTCTCTTCTCTTCCATATCCATATAATGATGTGATGAAGTCCCTGTATTTAAAGTAGCCATCTTGTTAAAGACAAAGCTGCCAAATGAATAATCTTTTTTTTTTACAATTTTTAATTCCATCTATCATTATTCGTAGTTACTATATTTAGGTGTTCCTATTGGTTTTGGTGTTGTGTCTGACAATAATTACAATAATACAATAGTTATCACTCGTCATTTAATTTAATATTCACAGTTAATGTTTCAGGTAGGAATTGTATTATCGCCATTTTAGAAATTAAAAAATAATATAATTAAATAGATTATAAACTTATCCAACATCATGGACCTGTAGGAGGAGGAGGTAGAATTCAATGATAGCTTTAAGGTACCAAAATAAATGCTTTCTAACTGCTCCTCACTGTTCTTTATGACTTCCATGATTTGTAGCTTCTCAGATTATATCGAACAGTAAGAATATATAGGCTTTATTTGGGTCTCATCAGGACAACTTTGACCCCCATTTTGCTAGATCTAACTGACATTTATCTTTGCTCTCCGCTTCCTTTGCATCACAGAAGCACTCCGCATTATTGACCACTTCCGTCTCCTTGATACACCATCAGCCTCTGGCTTCCATGAAACAGCACAGTCCACTCTTTCTTGCTCTTTTTCCAGTGACTACTTATGTTGTGTTTGTAGGCTTATGTACCTTCTCATACACCTCTAGGCCAGATCCCCTCACTGTAGGTTCTTGCATCAGCAGGGAATTCTACTCTTGGTGGTTGTATGTATTTGGTTGAGAGACACAATTGTAGTCTTGACCTATTCTAAATGCTTTCTTTATTCTCTCAGCACCTCTTTGTTAATGGAACTTCCGTTGGCTATTTTGCCTCTTCATCCTTATTTGAAGTTCTTTTCAAAATTGATGGGCTGTCTTATTCCTTGCTAGGCTCTAGAACACTCATTTTTAAAGTGACTCACCCTGCTTGTTGAAAATCTCTAGAGGTTCTAACACCTTAGATTTGTCCCAGAAACTAATACAGTTCAGCAAAGTATTTTTTCCCACACTGACTTATGATGCATATTTTTTTTGACTCTGGTCAAACCAGAACTCACTTGTTTAAAGTAAAATTATGTTGCTTGCCAGAAGGAAGAAGTCCTCTTGGCAAATAGAAGATCCCAACGTGGTGCTTGCACCAGTGTAAGTTATGTTTGTTTTATATTTCCTACATTTTTTGATGTGGACTCTCTTCTTTAACCTGTGCAATAAGTGAGGAGGCAGGAGAAATGGATCACATGAGCTTAAACAGACATGAAACTTTAATTATTAATAGAGATGATGAATAAAAGAGCTGAAAGCATTTGAGGTTCCAGTTGTGACACCTATGCTTTTTGATGGACCACCTTATTAGATAAAACTTTTTTATCCGCTTATTCAACAGAAAGAATACGGGAGCATGCGAAAATCACTTTTATTCACCAAGGGCAGTCTCTATGAGAAAGAGAGTGAGAAACAGGATGTCTAGATCAAATGTTGCTACACTGAGTAGTATAGGGTGAGGAACCTTCAGGATAAAAGGATAATTACATTCTGTGTATTCTGAGGATGTTATCAGAAGTGTTTCCTAACTCCTAAAGTACCCCGGAGAAACAGGAAGGAGGATGGTTGTTTAATCTCAGCAAACATTAAGTATCTGAACCAAATCTGACATGACATCCAGGGGCTGATGTGTAGTCCCTGGAGGTGACTCTGCATACGAATTAAGACTGGCTGGATGAGGGTTTATTTCCTGTGGATATTGACTCTTTCTATTATATCATTGGTTGCTATGGACTGAATGTTTGTGTTCCCAGCAAAGTCGTATGTCGAAACCTAATTCTCAGTGTGATGGGATTTGGAGGTGAGGCCTTTGGGAGATAGTTAGGTCCTGGGGGTGAAGCCCTCATGAATGCAATTGGTGTCCTTATGAAAGAAGACCCAGAGGGCTCCCTTGTCTCCTTCTGCCTTGTTAAAGACACACAGAAAAGATAGCCATCTATGAACCAGGAAGTAGATCCTCATTAGACACCAAATCTACCAGCACCTTGATCTTGGACTTTCCAGTCTCTAAACCTATGAGAAGTTTCTGTTGTTTATAAGCCATCCAGTCTATAGTATTCTATATAGTGTTACTGGACAGGAGACCTGGGCCTGAGCGGGTCTGCCTAGGGCTAGGCAGTAGTGTGTGGGTTCTTGATTCTGGGTAGGAAAGATTTCACAACACAAGTCCAGGTAACCATGAGGATCTATTTATAAAAGCTGGGGACAGGGAAACAAGGAAGGGCTTAGCATAGAAGAAGCAATAGGAGAGCCTGGGCTGGGCTGCCTTAGCCCAGTGGGAAGTTAGAGAAAAGGGGGCCTTGGGGACTAGTTTAGGGGATTAGCCTGGGAGGAGAGCCGATGCCCATCGCTCCCTTGGTTGCAAGTCTCATGGGGACCTTTACGGTTAGGAGATGCATGCCTGTGGGAAGAAGTGAGGGAAGAAGAGGGGGAAGAAGAGGGGGAAGAAGGGAAAGGGAATGGTGAGGGCTGCTCCTCAGAGGGAGAGTGCCTCTGCTGGGTCCTTTGTCTTGAGGATTTTGTCTCTTTCTTGCAGGCAGAAATCTTAGATGAGATCTCAGAGGAGGCTTTCAGCAGACTAATCAGTTCTCCAGGTATCCTTTCTCAGGGCCATGGTCTCTACTGACTGGTCAGTGCCAGGGCAGGGGATTTTTAGTCATTGGAGCTGGTCCTGGCATTGCTCATCTTGTTCTGCTGGTTTTCTGGGCCTGGAGCTGAAATACAGCTGAAGGCTAATGGTATCTCTAGAGATGTGACCTTCTGTATCAGGTTGTAAATTGTTCAGCCACTGTGTTCAGCTATCTGTCTCAGTTTCCCTGTTCCACTTACCAAAGAATGTCCTAGCTTCTTACTGTTCTGTCTCAAAAACAGCCTGAAGAGACTGAGAGAGAACCCCTCCCCATGTTATTTTCTATACACCCTAAATTCTTTACTCAGATACAAGTCAAGTTCTTCTACCAGCTTTTGATTCAGCAACACCAGCCTCTGCTCATTGTCCGTAATTTAACTGTGGTTATCACTAGGGTAACAATATATACTGTTTCCCTAGGCACAGCATGATCTATGCCTGAGACCCTTCTCTACACACAGCAGTGAGTTTCACAGGCCTCTATTTTATATTTATAAGGTCTGCCATGGTCTCAAATAGTGGTATACGCAGTGGGCAAAGTTTGCAGTTTGGATACTTGTTTAAATCTAAAAGTTGCAATAATTTATTTTCCTCTTTAAAATTAAAAATGTTTTTAATTATAGTTTAGTGTCAAAATTATTTTGAAGTTTCAGGTGTACAGCATGGTGGATAGAGCCTTGTATACTTCACTAAGTGTTCCCCCGATGTTTCTAGAACCTACCTGGAACCATACGTAATTATTACAATATTACTGACCATATTCCCTATGCTGGACTTCACATCCCCATGACTACTTTGTAACTTCCAGTCTATACTTCTCAATCCCTTTTCTGCTTAAGCCCAGTCCCTTAACACCCCCTCCCTTCTGGCAGCCACTAATCTCTTCCCTGTATTTCTGAGCCTGTTTCCATAACTTTGTTACCCTTTCCAAACCAGATAGAACATACACAATATCCCTTTCAAGGACAGCATGCAAAGTGCCTGCTGATAAATTTAGGTGTTCCTGGACATAAGCAATTGGAGAAAAACAACTCTTTCTGTTTTTGAATAATATTAAAGAAGTATTCAAATCCATTGTCCATGCTGACCACCAGGTATTCCAGCTGGTTGTACCATGGCTCTTGCTATTGCCTGAGAGACAAATGGATCCAGTTAGTGGGGTAAGGGGATGCATGGAAAGTCATGGTTACATGTACCTATGAAGTGCATGCAGGAAACAGAGGTTGAGTAGTTCTGCCATCAATGTCTATTGTGTGGTTCAAGTTTTCTTACTGAAATGGTTTTATCATTTTGGATATGGTATATATCTATAATTTTGTTGTTCATTAACACTATATCCTTTTGCAACTAACACTTGACAACAATAAGTTGAACAATATAAATGCATAATTAATGGGAAACTGTGTACTGAACTTGTCTGTAAGAAAGTAGATGATACATGTGCATCTTGCACAAGAGGTGGTCAACCTCTGCAATCCACTACGAGTGCCACAATATTACTGTGAAAACCAGGAGGCACTAGCCTAGTGACCAAGAGTCAATAGCTACTTTAAAAGTTGTTATTTAAAAAATATTGTGTTGAAGGATGACAATGTTAGATGTACAACAGCAAAAAGATGTGTTTATGTACCACTCTTGAAACATTACTTTTCATTTAGATCAAATAAATGAGCTAAACTTTCCTAGTTTTTAAATAGAAATTATGTAATATTGTCAATATCTTCACTCACAAATTTAGAATTTAGAAAATTTCCAGATATATCTCTACGTATTTTTGGTCAGAAAATATGGTCACCTGAGTGCATTGACATAGCAGTCTAGAATTAAAATAAATATTACTAATAACAACATGATGAAATTTGTAACATTTCTTTTATTGCTTAGGTAAGGTCAGTAAGTTCTCCTGAATTTCTTTTTTCCCATAATTTTTAAAATTCATATATTCCTAAGGAATACAAGCTGATTTATATACATATACATAGTAAAATAATTAGTGCAGTCAAACTAATTATCATATCCATTCCCCCACGTTGACATCATTTTGTGTGTGTGTGTGTGTGTGTGTGTGTGTGTGATGGAAACACATGAAATGTTCTCTTAGAAAATTTCCAGTAGTTAATACAATATTAACTGTAGTCACCATGTTGTGCATCAGATCTCTAGACTTATTAATCCTACATATTTGCCACTTTGAACCTTTTGACCGACATCTTCCCATTTCCTCCACCTCCTAACCCCTGGTAACCACCATTCTACTCTGTTTCTATGTATTTAACTTTTTTAATGCAGTTTTTTCTTTCTGAATCTGGTGCATTTCACTTAATGTAACATCCCCTAGGTTCACACATTTTGTTTTGTTATTCCTGCTCTACCTCACACCCAGAATGCCTACATCCACTTATTTCTCCATCTTTTTGAAAATTGTCTTTTGTTCATTTCTTTTAATAGGTGTCATGAGTATAGCCCTGATTCTCATATGTGCCAAGAGGCAAGTAATGAGGAAATCTTTCATAAAGAAAAAAAGTAAGAGGCTGAAACAAGGTTGCAACTTTCTTAGCTAATTGGCTCTAAAAATTAGTAAAAGAAGGGCTAATTTATGGCATGTAGCTAAATTTAGTTGAAGAGCATGTATTTTTATGTCTAAGTATATTTAATAATTATGCTATTACAATTGTCCCATTTTTTTCTCCCCTTTTTCCCTCTCCACCCCTTCCACCAGCATTCCTCCCCCCTTACTTCATGTCCTTGAGTCATACATATAAGTTCTTTGGCTTATGCATTTCCTATACTATTCTTAACCTCCCCCCATCTACTTTGTACCTACCATTTATGCTTCTTATTCCCTGTATCTTGTCCTCCATTCTTCCCCCAACCCTCCCTGCTGGTAACCCTCCATGTGATCTCCATTTCTGTTATTCTGTTCCTGTTCTAGTTTTTTGCTTAGTTTTTGTTTTTTAGATTCAATTGTTGATAGTTGTGTATTTCTTGTCATTTTACTGTTCATAGTTTTGATCTTCTTTTTCTTAGATAAGTGCCTTTAACATTTCATATAATAAGGGTTGAGTGATGATGAACTCCTTTACTTTATCTTATCCGGGAAGCGGATGTAGGTCTTTGCTTTTCATAACTTCGATTACTTCTTTCCAGTCCTTTCTTGCCTGCAAGGTTTCTTTTGTGAAATCAGCTGATAGCCTTATGGGAACTCCTTTGTAGGTAAATATCTCCTTTTCTCTTGCTACTTTTAAGGTTCTCTCCTTACCTTTAATCTGGGGTAATGTAATTATGATGTTCCTTGGTGTGTGCTTCCTTGAGTCCAACTTCTTTGGGACTCTCTGAGCTTCCTGGATTTCCTGGAAGTCTATTTCCTTTGCCAGATTAGGGAAGTTCTCCTTCACTATGTTTTCAAATAAGTTTTCAATTTCTTGCTCTTCCTCTTCTCCTTCTGGCACCATTATGATTCAGATATTGGAACATTAAAGATATCCTGGAGGTTCCTAAGCCTCTCCTCATTTTTTTTTTAAATTCTTGTTTCTTCATTCTGTTCCAGTTGAATGTTTATTTCTTCCTTTTGCTCCAAATCATTGATTTGAGTCCCAGTTTCCTTCCCTTCACTCTTGGGTTCTCTGTCCATTTTCTTTTATTTCACTTTGAGTAGCCTTCGTTTCTTCCTTTATTGTGTGACTGAGCTCAATCAGTTCTGTGAGCATCTCGATTACCAGTGTTTTGAACTCTGCATCTGATAGGGTGCCTATCTCTTTGTAACTTAGTTCTTTTTCGGGAGTTTTGATCTGTTCTTTCATTTGGGCCGCATTTCTTTGTCTTGGTGCACCTGTCACATTGTAAGACACAGAGCCACAGGTGTTCACCAGGGCAGGACAACACACTTGGCTGCATTATGGTGCTGTGTGTGGAGAGGGGTCAGAGAGGGAACAATGATGCTTGCTCAGCTCTTGCCCCACTTTCAGTCACTTGCCCTGCTACCCACAAGGAAATTGGCCATTCTAGTGCTCATCTCCAGTTGGGCAGGCTGTGTACATTCTAGGATCCCATGGGCCTCTCCAACAGACTCTCCTGTGAGACTAAGAGTTTCTCCCATTGCCGCAACCACCACTGGTTTTTATAGTCAGAGTTGTTGAGGCTTTAGTTTCCTGCACTGGAACCCTAAGTTGTGAGTTCTGTCTCAATCCCCAGTTATTCCTCTCACTTTATTGGCATGTAAATATGGGACCATACAGTCTGCCAGCCACTGCCTTGTCTTGCATCCTTGCTGCCCCTCCTACCAGTTTGGATGAATATTTCTTCTTTAACTCTTTCATTACTGGACTTCCTTACAGCTTGGATTTCTGGCAGTTCTGGTTGTTTTTAGTTTTTAAATTTTTTATCCTTCTTTTGGTTGTGCAAAGAAGCAAAACATATCTACCTCTTCCTCCCCCGTGGCCACAAGTCTCTGAAGAAAAGCATTTAAAAACATGAATAACATTGTATAATACAGGAAGAAAGACAAAATCAAGGCATTTGTTTTATTGGTGATCTCTATTACTGCTGATTCTTAGAGCAAATATCACTGTAACTTGTTTTCAACAAAGCTCTTTACTTAGATGATTACACATTCCATAGAAATAAAGCTTTATTGGTCTAGCAAATAAGAGTTATTGCTACATGTCCTAAGTTTAGGACAACAAATGTTGTTTCTAGACTTACTCAATGTAATAGGAATCTCTTCTAAAGAAAAGGTAGTTCAGTGTCAAAATTTTGTCAAGCAATTCACAATTAAGCAATAAGTTATACTGTTTTAAAAAAGGAGCTTGTACCCCTACTCTTTCTACCTCATTATTCTCTGCCCCACCCAGATAACCACTGTATTAGTTTCTATTAACTTCTGATATGCATGACACACAAGAATGATTACAGAAAGGTCAGTAACATATATTCTCTTGGAAATTTTAAACACTACATCATTTTCCACTATTTTTTCATATGTTAGTATATATATATATATATAATCTTTTATTTTTATTTTTTTAATCAATGTATGGTTGCCTCTCTTGTGTCCCATGCTGGGAACTGGCCTGCAACCTAGGCATGTGCCCTCACTGGGAATCGAACCGGGACCCTTTGATTCCCAGGCCCGCACTCAATCCACTGAGCTACACCAGCCAGGGCTATGTAATCTTTTTCGTATAGCTGGTGTACCTTATCAAGGAATTGGTCTTTATAAATCAAATTTTCCAAAGAGAAGCATCCTTAATTATTTAGATCCTAAAGGCTATTTTTCTGTTTAATTTATCTAGTTTATATAGAGCTTGACTTCGGAGTTAAGTTTCCATAGAACAGGAATTTATCATACCCTTATTTTTTGTTGCTGTTTGAATCCTTCACAATACCTAGCACCAGTAGAAGCACATAGTATGGGTGAAAATTTTGTGCATTATGTGCATCAGTGTTCTTGATGTTCAGAAGAGACTGAATGATCCTGTTCTTCCTGCTTTAATTGGGGGTGTGGGGGATTTTATTGTAATCTTGGCATCTCTCACTGTGCCCTGAAAACATTTTTATTTTTAATTCATAATTTGAATGAACCCAGATGGAGCACTTTCATCCCTTACATTCTATTATTATACAGTGATTCTCTCAGGGATGGAAATTAGGATTCATAGGTAGGTGATCAATAGTGAAAATAACATCCACGTATGGAAAAATAAGGAAGCAAACCTATGCTTATATAGAGAAAAAAATGCAGCTGACCATACAGAGAGCAGTAAGGATGTAAAGGACCATACGGCCTCCTTCATTCATTTAACAGCTAGCTGTGTGGGAAACATCAAGAAACCAAATGGTTATGACCCATGCATCTGAGGTTTTACATTCACAGTCAAGTGAACACAAATAAATACATAATAAATAAGCACATTGATAGAATAAGTATGTGACAGAAATTCTCTTAAGTACCAAGAAAGTAAAAACCCTTGAAAAGAGGAAGTATAACAGGAGAAAATATTTTAGATTAGAGGAAGCTGGGAAAGCCCAAGTTGTTCTGAAGACATGCTCCTTAAGCTAATAGCTGTAGGTGGAGCTGCTTAGAGGGAAATATCTGCTCTGACTGCCACAGACCTCTGCATGGCTCTTCAGGCTCTGGTGCCACTCCTTGCAGGGTCCAGGTGCACGCCTGCCTCTGTGTTGTGGGAGATGCTTCTGCTATTGTTACTTGAGACTGAAGAATCTTAACTAATATACACTCAGAAATTGAGTAGATATGGTGATGAGTCTTTATATGATGGAAAGCATAAAGGTGTTTTTTTCCCTCTCTAGTTGTCTTAAAATTAACATTGTAGCA
The DNA here is from genome assembly GCA_004027735.1 of Carollia perspicillata. Lineage (NCBI taxonomy): Eukaryota > Metazoa > Chordata > Mammalia > Chiroptera > Phyllostomidae > Carollia > Carollia perspicillata. Next base: position 17,153 of record PVKM010013164.1, read on the forward strand.
GTTATCATGCCATATTTTCAGTATATACTGAAAATATACTGAATATGCCTATGTTTTTAATAGCCATATATTCTCAAAAATAGCTCACCTGAAGTATATATTTTATAACCAGCCATAAACTTGTAGAATTTTTGGAGGCACAAAAGGACTTAAGAAAATTGTCTCAATTTAAACATAATAAAAATAGGAAAAAGAGAGTTGGGGTTGAGGTCAGAATGTAGAACTAAATTTATAGTATGGCCAGGATAAAGCACAGAAGTCTGTGTGCCATTTTAATGCTTTCTTAAAAAGTTCTAGTCAAGTCACTCCCTAAAAACTTGTAGATGCATCTAAAGATACTGATGATTCTGTGATCATAAACCAGCTTTTTAGACAGAAGAATAAATGATCAGCAAGTAGACAACTAGTATAACAAAAATTGTTAGAAGAAAATGTGAATACCAACATCTAGGCCGATTCTTCAAACATTGCTGGAAGCTAATTATATTATCTTGATTTCAATTTTCTCTTTATTGATTAGTACTATTAGTTAAACTAGTCAGAACATGTATGACTAAGAATACCAGCAATTATTACCTTGACTGACTTTAAAACGTGTGCTAAGTAGAGATGTAGGGAAGCAGCAGTGTACCAAGGGCACCATATTGGATGTCCCCAGAGCCAGATAATGGTATCAAATGGCTTACATCATCCTTTGGCAGTAGAAGCTGAAGGACACTGAGATCTCTGCAGTAATGCCCGGTGCCAAGGCCTGGATCAACAATCCACTAGCCTCTTTCAAACACTTTTAAAGGGACAACATAAGAAAACTATGAGCCCATATAAAATGGTTAAACACTGGATTTATAGAGAATATGAACAGTAAGTAATCCATCATTACCATAAAAAATACATCAATAAGCCAATTTTCAAATATTTAGTGGAATTCATTAAAACAACACTGAAAAATATACTGCTTTATAAAAGCATATTTAAAGATAGGGAAAAATATTTTGAATACTGTATTGTTCAGAATAGGTGAAGATTTGTCATTAAGGAAAAAACAAATTGAATATCTAAAATCTGACTCAGTTTGAAAATAAGTTTTCAACCAAAAAATTTAAATGGGCTATTTAATAAACACCTAAATCAAGGCAATTTGAAGGCAAACACTACAAAGAGAAAAATAAATACTTGTTTTCTTAGGGCATAAAACCACTTATCACCCTGGCTGGTGTAGCTCAGTGGGTTGAGTGCAGGCCTGCAAACCAAAGTATCGCAGTTCGATTCCCAGTCAGGGCAAATGCTTGGGTTGCAGGCCAGTTCGCAGCAGGGGACCCATGAGAGGCAACCATACATTGATATCCTCTCTCCCTCTCTCCTTCCCTTCCCCCTCTAAAGATAAATAAATAAAATCTAAAAATAAATAAAATTAAATTTAAAAAACCACTTATCTTCTTAGCTCATGTACTTTGGTAATATTTAAGCCTGTCATGCCAGATTAGTGCTCTCCAAATCAAAGAGTTGAACTCCTACTCCTAGATCTGTTCAACTAACAATAATTGAGTAAAAACTTCCTATCGTTACTTGACTTTGTGATGTCTGTATCCAACTTACCAACCTGTCTCCCCTTCTGGGTTGAGGAATAATATACATAATCACACAGAGCCCTCAGACTGAAAAATAAAATCCAATGTCTTTTTCATAGTCTTTAATCAGTCGCCTTAAGCAGAATACATGTGAATTTTTATACATTCACAACATGGCCTTTTAAGCTTTTCATTTCTACATAACCATATCAGAATCTAAGATTGAAAAATAATGTTTCTTTTCATAGAGATGTGTTACAAGGGTCCTGGAACCATTTGTCCCTTGCCTTACAAGATTTCCTGGCAAGGTCAAAATACTTTGTTTCTTTTCTTTTTCTTTTTTTAATTAAATTTATTGTGGTGACATTGATCAATAAGATTATACCGGTTTCAAGTGTACACCTCCATGACACGCGATCTGTATATTGCATTGTGTACCCATCACCCAAAGTCAAATAATCTGCTGTCACAATATATTTGGCCTCATTTACCTCCCACCATTCTCTACCTGCCTTCATCCTGGTAACGTCCATACTCTTGTCTGTGTCTGTGAATTTACATCACACATATGAGTGAAATCATATGGTTCTTAGCTTTTTCTGACTGATTTATTTTGCTTAGCATGATACTCTCAAGGTCCATCCATGTCCTTGTAAATAAATGGCAGTATTTCCTCTTTCTTTTGGCTGAGTAGTATTCCATTGTGTGTGTTTGTATATATATATATATATATGTATATACATACACCTATGATTAGATGAAGAAGATCTGAGACATTTACACACATGCATGTATATATGTGGGTACACATATACCCACATATATGTATACACATATATACACGTATACATACATATCATTAGATAAAGAAGATATGCAATACATATTACCATCTAGCAAAGAATAATTTAGTTGTTTCATGTATTTAGCTACCATGAATAATGTAATGAACGGAAGGATGCACATACATTTGCAAATAAATGTTTTCAAAATTTTGGGGCAGGTACCCAGAACAAGGGTTTTTGGATCATATGGTAACTCTACTCTTAATTTTTTGAGGAACCTTTATACTGTTTTCCGCAGAGGCTGTACCAGTTTACATTCCCACCAGTAGGGAATGAAGGTTCCTTTTTCTCCATAACACTTGTTTTTTTTTTTTTTTGTCTTGTTGATAGTAGCCATTCAAATAGGTATGAGGCAGTATCTGATTGTAGTTTTGATTTGCATTTCCCTAATAACTTGTAAAGTTGAGCATCTTTTCATATATCTGTTGGCCATCACCAAAGGAAACTGCTATAAAACAAAAAGTCAACCAATCAAATGGGAGAAGATGTTTGCAAACAACAGTTCAAACAAAGTCTTTGTAGCCAGAATGTATGAAGAATTCATACACTCAACACCAAAGAAACAATCCAATTAAAATGGGCAGAGGACCTGAAACAAAATACTTTGTTTCTTGTTAGCTGTCATAAGAATTCACAGGACTGAAGATAAACAATCTATGTGTTTATTTTCTTGAGTTTAGAGAGTTCCTCATATTTTAGATTAACAGTCCTTTATAAGATGAGGGTTTTTTTTTTTTTTTTTGCAAATATTTTCTCCTACTCTGTAATTAGTCTTCTAATTATCTTAATATTGTCTCTAACTGGGAAGAAGTTTTTAATTCAATGAAGTTCAGTGTATCAATTATTTCTTTCATGGATTGTGCCTTTGTTGTATCTATAAGGCATCATTATACCCAAGGTCATCTAGGTTTTCACCTATGTAATCTTCTAGGAGTTTTATAGTTTGTGTTTTACATTTAGGTCTGTGATCCATTTTGAGCTAATTTTTTAGGAAGGGTGTAAAGTATGTATCTAAATTTCTGTCAGAATGGCCATCATAAACAAATCAACAAACAAGTGTTGGAGAAAAGGGAACCCTAGTACACTGTTGGTGGGAATGCAGACTGGTTCAGCCACTGTGGAAAACAGACTGAATTTCCTCAGAAAACTAAAAATGGAACTGCCTTTTGACCCAGTGATTCCACTGCTGAGATTATACCCTAACAATCCTGAAACACCAATCCAAAAGAACCTATGCACCCCAATGTTCATAGCAGCACAATTTACAATAGCCAAGTGCTGGAAGCAACCTAAGTGCCTATCAGTAAATGAATGGATCAGAAAACTATGGTACATTTACACAATGGAATTCTATGCAGTAGAAAGAAAGAAGGAGCTCCTATCCTTTGTGATAGCATAGATGGAACTGGAGAGCATTATGCTAAGTGAAATAATCCAGGCAGTGAGGGACAAATACCATATGATCTCACCTTCAACTGGAACATAATCAACAAAAGAAAAAAGCAAACAAAATATAACCAGAGACATTGACATTAAGAACAATCTAACAATAGCCAGAGGGGAGAGTGGAGGAAGGAGGGGAAGGGGGGAAGGGCTTTCAGGAACTACTATAAAGGACACATAGTGAAAAACAAGGGGGAGGACCCTGGCTGGTGTAGCTCAGTGGACTGAGCATGAGCATAGGCTGCAAACTAAAGCATCGCTAGTTTGATTCCCAGTCAGGGCACATGCCTGGGTTGTGGGCCAGGTCCCCAGTGGGGGCCACGTGAAGGGCAACTGCACACTGATGTTTCTCTCCCTCTTTCTCCCTCCCTTTCCCTCTATATAAAAATAAATAAATAAAATCTTAAAAAAAAAACAAGGGGAAGGATAGAAGCAAGGGAGGGAGTGGGTTTGGCTGGGGTCAGGGGGAGTAGTGGGGGGAAATGGAGACAACCATAATTAAAGCACAATAAAAGAATTAAAAAATAAAAATAAAAAAATAAAGTCCTTGCTTTGTCTGTGGTTGTCCAATTGTTCTAGCACTATTTGTACAGGAGTATATCTTGACTCCGTTGTATTGCCTTAGCTGTTTTGTCAAAGAGCAATTGATTACAGCTATGGGGAGTTCTCTATTCTGTTCTATTTGTCTGTTTTTTTAATACTACACTCTCTGTATTATTGTAGCTTTATAATAAGTCTTGAAGTTGGAAAATGTTCTGTGTCTTCAGAAGATATTAACGGATAAATGGAATAATGGGAACAGAATGGGATTGAAGAGTTGGGGTGAGTCTCGTGAAATATGACCTAACAAGTGCTTGTGGAAGTTTTTCTCTGAGCTAGGGTTACTTGACTTACATGGTGATGGAGGCATGCAGCTAACACAACAGGAATTGTGGCTTTTAAGAGTCTTTTATTTCAAACTCTCCTTGGACTTCAAAAGGGAATATCTACAGGCACATTGTTACATTAGTCATGACATAGATTTATTTTAGATACTTATAAAAACAAAATTTCTTTCTCCAAAGTTGGTTTCTGTAGTTTGCCCAAAGGCACAAAAAATGTTAAAAAGATAACAAGGTATTTTGAAATTCTTCTATAAGATGAAATGAAATTAGACTACTAAAAATAAGTTTGAAAGAAGATCCAGTGACACTTTACACATGAAAGAAAATCCTACCCTAGGGAAATAAGTAAACTGTAGTTTATATAATCCACATTAGTATGATCCATTAATATAATCATGGCTATTTTAGTGAATCACAAACTATTATCTCCCTTTTATATAATAAATATTAATTGTTATATTTAGACATCATTTTTGAAGACATAAAATGTTTCCTTCGAGGGTGGAATACAGCAATACCTACTAGAAGGATATGGCACTAGGTAGATATGGGCAAGGAGTAAGAGTGGCCAAAGCAGGCTTACTACCAAGGGATTTAAGTTCAGATTAAAACCCCCCAAATCTGAAATCCAGAGATTGCTAAGGGTTCTGGTGAGCCAGCGTCCTAGAGAGCGCTCTGTGAAATTAAGACTGAACAACAATTTCTACAAACAAACTATTCTAAGAGGATCAATGAGATTTAATTGGGTTTTTTTATTACCATCAGGGTATAGTGGCTGTCTGCATCGCTGTGTAGACATAGCTTCCGAGACCAAGGCTGGTGCTGTTGATAAAAACTAAGCTGGAAGTACAAACAGGTGTTTGCATGCTTTGCTTACATTTGCTATTCTTGTGGTAGATACTGCTTTTATATTGGCTTGAAGTGGACTATCACTGCAGCTGGTGAGTCCTGCCCTGATGGGGTCTAGTCCTTTCCATGTCTGCTGCTCAGACACTGGCTGTAGGGAGTCAGCACCTCTGCTTTCATTGTATCCATCAACAGAGTTGAGACTGAAGCAGTTTGGTCAAATGAAAGAAGCTATTTGTCCGGATTAGATGGTGAAAAGATTTTGAAATTCCATTCCAAAGATTGCATGCCACATATATTGGGGTTTTATGGGCTCTTTGCAAGAATAGTATTGAGTTCATGTAAGAGAGTCCAAGGCATCTTCTGTAAATTATTCCTGTTTACAGGTAATATCTCCCGAGTGTGCTTATTCTAAAAGCTATCCAACGAGAAGACAATGCTTAGTCAAGTGAGAAAGATGATAAACAAAGGAAAATGTTTGCTATTATCTCTGTTAAAAACAAAATAAAATATATCTTCATTAATTTAGGAATGGTGGTTTTTAATGTATTTGTGGTAAGAGAAGTATTTGCTAAATCTTTGCTTTTTAGTTATTTGAAGTATCCAACAAACAGAACATTTAATTGGCTTATTTATTTATGGATCTTTATTATAAAGAGGAAAGTAGTTCAGAGACCTGAAGTGAAAGATATGATCTCTGAAATCAGTAAGGTGGGGAAGTATTTTGTGGGAATGATGTGAATCAAGAAGTTAAGTAAGGAAGGAAGGTGAGGGACACTGAGCAGAAATTGTGATATTCAAATACCAACTTTCCTTTCTTACACACATTTTCAATTTCCAAAGAAACCTAGGGGCTTATTTCCCGCCCAAACACTACTCCCCCAAAGCCACACATCAGACAACAGGATGAGATCAGCATACTCCTGCTGTGTTTATTATTGACATGTTCGCCTCTGCATAGTCCTATCGATGAATGCCTGCATTCTCCAGGCTGATTCCATACCCAGGTCTCTACACGTTGACATCATTCCATCATTCCCCAGATCTAGCGATGTGGCTCTCCTGGCTTCTCATGAAGTCACTTCCTAAAGGCAAATCATTTCCAGAAACCTGGCTCAGTTTCATTTCCCACATCCTACTTTGTAGAGCTCCTTTCTCCTCTAATATGTAGGATATCAGTTTTATTAAAAAACTTTCAAAACACAACTCTTCTTATATCTTTTTTCCTGAAAATCAAGGTCCCCACTTCATATCTATCTTTCTAAGGGAGACAACATTCTCTGTTTCCAAAGTACATTTATTTCTCTGTCTATACCGTGGTGCATCTGGCTTCTTTATTGATAAGGAATGGTAGCCCATGGAAAGGCACACAGCAAAAACAGTTTTGATATTTCATATCACTTTTTATCTTAAAATTCCTGAAGTATTTCAAAAGTCTATCACTTAAGTCTGCCACTTTGAAAAAAAGTATTTTATTAATTTTTAGAGAAAGGAGAATGGAGGGGGAAAGAGAGAGCGAGGAAATTGTGTGAGAGAGAACCATTGGTTGCCTCTGCACATCCCCAACAGGGGACTTGGCGTGCAACCTAGGCAACCAGGAGTCACACTGGTTCATCAGACAACGCCCAACCCACTGAGCCACAGCAGTCAGCGTAAGTCCATCACATTTTAAGGAAAGCTCTGCCATTGTGGAAATATTATGAGAAAATAATAGGAACAAATTCAACTCCTTGATACTAGTATTGTGAATTAGAATAATGTCATAAACTATATTCATAGAGAATGAAGAAGAGTCTAAATTTCACCAACTCATTTAGCTAATATAGTTTAAATCTCTCAATTTAGAAGGTTTGTATAATTTCAAAAGAAGTTACTGAGACAAAATTTGGTGATAATAAAAAAACTGACCTTTAGCCCTGGCGGTGTGGCTCAGTGGATTGAGCGCGGGCCTGCGAACAAGAGGATCGAGGTTCGATTCCCAGTCAGGGCACATGCCTGGGTTGCAGGCCAGTTCCCAGCAGGGGACACACAAGAGGCAACCATACATTGATGTTTCTCTCCTTAACCCTTCCCCTCTAAAGATAAGTAAATAAAATCTTTTAAAAAACCTGACCTTTAATATCAACTCTCAGCAGCTTTCCTTCAGAGATTTACCTTCATCTTCCTTCATTTCCAAACCTCATCATCCTGTGTCTGCAGGGGCTTGCCCTGTCTTTTATTTTCATTTATATTCTGTCACTGGTCTTACTTACTCAAAAGTGTTCCCAGTGAAGTTTTTCACACTCTAACACTATTGGGTATTAACAATTTTATGAGATGGTTGTTAAGGCACAGCATTTCAAGAGTCAGTGGAATTACCGTAAAATGGAGGCCAGATGTGAAAGTTGGATTTTTAGACTGGGTGAAATATATTGCTGAGCACATGTTCTGTAGAATGGATGGGTTCAACTCTTATGAAGAAGAAAGCTCTGATTCTAAAACTTTCATGTGCCTGCATATGTAAGGATGCAAATTTTATCTAGTAAGAACTTCTTCTGTTTGGTTAAAAATTTCAGTTTTAAGCATAGTTACTTGTCTTGCCATGAAACTGGTAATGCATGTTATTAGTACTCACATAATGGGAAAATAGAGTTTGGACAAAAGTTTAAGTGAAAGATCCAAGTTTAGATATACCTAGATGTTAAGGTAGACTTAAATTCATGAAGGCTGAAGGCATGGTCATTTATACAGTTTGAATTAATCACACAAGTGGCACTTCTTATGATTAAAAGATATTTAATGGAGTAAAAGTAATCTGTTAACTTCACAATAAATGTTAAAATGAAGACTCTGTCTAAAGATACATAGTATCTGCATAATTATACATTAGCAGTGAAAAACTGGGAAGGATCTGTTCAATTTTGTAAGTAGAAAACTTTAAAAAGGATAGAGTGGTTTTTAAATTACCTTTTAGTTTTACAGTAAAATACATTCTCATTTTTTTAAGTTTTTAAATCACCATTCCACAGTATCAAATATAAACTTGACTTCTGTAAGACTCTGGTATCTAAAGACACATGGACAAAAACTAGGGGGGTGGAAATGGGAGGGTGGAGGAAGGCTGGGTAGGTGGGCTGGGATGGGAGTAAAAGACAGAAAACTGTGGTTAAACAATTAAAATTTTAAAAAATTTAATTATAAAAAAATAAAAAATAAGTAAAATTCATACCTTGAGAAATCTGAATCACATTATATAGTTTCACTAACTGCTTATCAAGAGTTGGTAATTCCATTGCTGGGATTATATCCTAAGAACCCTGAATCACCAATTCCAAAGAACCCATGCACCCCAGTGTTCATAGCAGCACAATTTACCATAGCCAAGTGCTGGAAGCAACCTAAGTGCCCATCAGTAAATGAGTGGGTCAAAAAACTGTGGTACATTTACACAATGGAATACTACACAGCAGAAAGAAAGAAGGAGCTCCTACCCTTTGTGACAGCATGGATGGAACTGGAGAGCATTATGCTAAGTGAAGTAAGTCAGGCGGTAAAAGACAAATACCAGATGATCTCACCTGTAAGTGGAAGCTAATCAACAAAACAAACAAGTGAGCAAAATAGAACCAGAGACATTGAAATAAAGAACAAACTGACAGTAACCCGAGGGGAAGGGGGCCGGGGATAACAGGGGAAAGAAGAGGAAGGGTTGTCAAACATCATGTGTAAAGGCCCATGGACAAAGTGGAAGGGGTGGGTAGGGTTGAGGGGGGTAGGGCATGGGACGGGGGAAAGTGGTGGCACAAAAATGGAGACAACCGTACTTAAACAATAATAAAAATTTTTAAATTTTAAAATTTTAAAAAAGAATTTCAGTAAATGGGTTTTCTTTACTTGAGGGCCATGAATAAGCAAATACCAGTTTTGAATCTTAACATTATGTACACAGATCATAGCGTTTTTCTTGTAATATGGAAGATACCAAGCAACTGTTAATAAAAGCTCTGCAATAAAATTTTACCCAAAACCTTGAGTTTTTAATGAAGTTTAAAATATTTCTCCCCAGGTAATTTATTAATTTTGGAATTCATTGTTTAAATGTGTTACCATTTTAGTCTCATTTACGTTTTTCCTAAAATGAGATATTGTGCAAAATATGTAATATACACAGAAACATGCTTAGAGCTGCTAACTGAATTATGGAATGTAATAATGAAGGGAACAGAGTGAAATGAAGCAGAGCTCATAGGGCACTTGGCAGACTCCTGTTGCCCTAACCTCAGTCTCTTTGGTGCTATAACCTTCTACTTAAAACAGAAGAATGCTATTCTATGAAAACGGGACACAAAGTCATTCCAAACTATGTAAATCAAGGAAGTTTCAAGTATGTAAGCCTGATATCTTATTACCAAGTAAACACTGTCAGTTTTGTATCTTTAAAACTTATATTTAGGCATAGGTAGTTATACTATTAAGAATTTTTAGCCTGCTTGTAAAAACTCTGTACACAAGAGTGGATAATATAATAGCTACATTGGAAAATAACATGGCTATAGCCAAGAGGATAGATGACTACCATTGTTTAAAAAAGACATTAGCATCTATTTAACCTTGAGCTTGGTCTCCTTCCCAAGCCAGCACAGGTTGCAATGTCAGTCATCTACAAACTTCAGCGTGTGCCTGGAGAACAGAGTCAGCACACACAGCTGCTGGGATTCTTGAGAAGCTGTACATCTTAGATTCGGGGTTTCTACAAGTTGTACTGGCTAGAGCTATAAAACTTAAAATAGGAGCTATTTTGAGAAGGAGAATTCTCAGCAGTGCACATAAATTACTGTCCCTCTCCTCCCAAGAAATAAACCCTAACTGATTCTAAGAGTTAATCCAGGGCTGTGTTAGAAAAACATCTGATTTAAACCAAGCCAAACCCAAACAAAATGAAACATTCACAACACTAACAATAGCAACAAGGGATAAATGTTACATAATCATGGAAAGAAAAGAAAAGCTGGGTTATCAAAGCATATAAAACTTTTTAAAGCCCAATCGGATATTGGTTTTGCTAATACAAACTTGACTGTAGCCAATTTTCAGAGACCCCTTGCCTCAGCAGAGTCTTGAGATGTAAAATGAAATGCAGTCCTTGCCTTAGGAAACCTGGATTTCTGGCTTTGTTTTGCAGAACCCTGGATTATTCAGGGGAGTTTGTTTTGTTTGAATTGCTAACTGAAGAGAAGACAGGTGGTGAAATGCACGCTAAAGAAATGAGAAGTGGAATACATTTTCCTCAGACTATGAGGATCTACAGGCACGAAAGTGACAGAGATCCGGCCCCTTCCATAGCCCCGACAGGTCCTTACCAACCGGAGCAGTGTACGCTTGGTGAACTAGAACCTGACTGGTCCTGGGGTGCTTTAAGGGAAGACCCACCCCAAACAACACTGAAGAATGGACCCCACTACCAACCTATCTGACCTGGCAAAAGGAATCTCACAGAACTGGCAGGGACTAAAGACCCCTCTGGAAATAGGGGCAGAATGGAAGAACATGTCCTGAGTAAAACCCACAGGAGCCCGAGGCCCAAAACCAAGTTTCCCACCGTGTCAGAGGGATGAGCCCTCAGAATGAGATGGAATTTGAGCCTATAAAAACACTATGATAATTCCTACACACATCAGTCTTCTGAGTAATGTTCAAATCCTCATTTAAATATCTGTAAATCTACCCAGATATAGATGGGCATAGGGGATATGAATTTTTCCATAGATGTTTTATTTTTCAACTACAGTTTACATTCAGTATTATGTAGTTTTAGTTTCAGGTGTACAGTGCAGTGGTTAGATAATCATATACTTTACAAAGTGGTCCCCCTGGCATTTCCAGGACCCACCTGGCCCCATACATAGTGATTACAATATTATTGACTATGTTCCCTATGCTGTCTTTTACATCCTCATGACTATTTTGTAACTACCAAATTGTACTTCCTAATCCCCTTAATATTCTCACTCAGTCCCCAAAGACCCTTCCCATCTGGCTACCATCAGTCTGTTCTGTGTATTTATGAGTCAGTTTCAATTTTATTTGTTCATTTTTTCTTTTCTTTAGATTCCACATATAAGTGAAATGAGATTATATGAATTTTAGATATCTATAGCAATACAGACATAAACTAGATATAGATATATTTTTAGATTTTGTATGCCAAAATAATGGCTCTTAGGGGTCAGTCTTTAAGTTAAAAAGATGTCACATATGCAGCATAATGCTCAGCATCACCTGGTACTGTGCATTCAGTGGACTGCTCTAGCGTCCTGAAACAATACAGGTAAGTGGCTGTCATTGCCCCACGGAGCTTCCCACTTGTTCAACTTAGTTTGTCCTGGCATTTCCCTCTCACTCCTTCTGGCTAAGAGAGCGTTACTGAAGTGCCAAGTTTCACTAAGAGTGGCCTGTGTTCCTCTGACTTACGTTGAATGAGGAGTCCTAAGTCTGTAACTCAGTGGCATTAGTTCTCAAGTTCCTTCCCTAGTTTTACACATATTTTATTATCATTACACATAGAGACCCTGAAAACTGATTCTTTGTTAGATACACAACTTCTCCTCTTTAGGCAAACTATCCTGACTTGCTATTTTTTCTTTTTCTTTTTAATTAAATTAGAAAGATATTTTGGCCAACTTATCCTGAAAATAGAGCCCTAGTGTAGAAGAAAGTATTATAAATACTTTTAAGCAAACAATTCTGAGATTTATTATTTAGCCTGAGCTCTGCTATGTGCTAAATTTATGATCCTGCATAAATTACTTAGTTTTCTGAACTCAGTTTCCAATCAATTGACTGCTATAGAAAAATAAATTTTTGTATAACATTATTGCTATATTTGTATAGCATTATAGCACCATTGGCATTATTTCTTATTGCTGTCTAATTTCAACTATAAAGTAATTCCACAAAATAGTAGATTCTTGAGTTTTGAATCTAATGTTCAAGCATAGATTTTAAATTTGAAATCTAATCTTAACTGAGATAAAATTTAATTCCTCTTTGAATCAATTGGTAGGTTTCAGATTTTGGTAATCTTTCTCTCTTTCTCTCTTATCCTCACTCAAGGACATTTATTTCATTCCTTTCTTTAGAGAGAGAGAAAGGAAGAGAGAAAAACATCCACGTGAGAGAGAAGCATCAATTGGTTGTCTCCTCTGCGTCCCTGGACCAGAATAGAAATCACAACCTACGTGTGTGCCCTGACTGGAAACAGAAACTGAAACCCTTTGGCTATGAGATGATGGTCCAACCAATTGAGCCACACCAGCCAGGGTAAGAGTTTGGTAGAGTTTCAATGTCCACTTTTGCTTATAGATATATTGCTGTCAGTGTTACCTTACCTACAGAAAATATTATATTTGTGAAAAATAACTAACGCCCCTGAATTTCACTGAGGAAGAAAGGAAACAATGATCAAATAGCACTGTTGTATCTGAAAAACATAATCTGGTAATCTGAAAAAATGTTTAGTATCTCTGCTAAATATCGATTAACAAGTGTTTCATAACTACCAAGAAGTAAGTTTAGATCAAATAAACTAAATTGAATTTATATGCTTGTAAGCAAAGTAAAAATAGATTTTTATACAACTTAGATATTAAATATCCTCAATAATCACTAGATTATCAAAGCCAAGAGGTAAAAACTGATGGTGAACAGTCACATAAGATATTGTTGTTCCAAAATTACATTAGGTTTTTCTATAGAAGTGAAAAGGCCATGATGGGTGGGGCACTGATACTATAAAAGCACTTTGTACAAGATGTGAAATCATAAAAAAATGACTTCTGTTTTATTGAGTAAAAGAAACCATAGTGCTGAAGTTTATGAGCACCTTTGAATTACTGTTGCTCTGCATAACTGTTACTGGACTTTACTACATTTGCAAATATCCAAT
>PVKM010013165.1:0-30639 GCA_004027735.1 Carollia perspicillata
CTAATCTTCACTCATACTAACTTTGTAACCAAATTAACCTTTTTAGACTGGTCCAGTTAAATATTTCTAACCACTTAGAGCAAAATATTACTTCCACATGCCAAAAATAGTATGTGCTAGATTGCTGCAGCTTCAGATCTACCACATATTAAGCTTAAGAGCAACTTACATAATGAAAAAAATATTTATATATATATATATCACAAAATGCCAATACTTTACCCTTTTCATCTAAAATTTCATTCTCTACATATTTAATCATCCTTGAGAAAAGTTTGTATGTTTACACATATTGGTATAAAATTATACATCCCTATAACATATATAATAAACCATAGAACTTTTCCATATATTAGTGGATGAGATCGTTATATTACTTAGCCAATTCACTTTAAAAATAAGGTGGGGATGGCTGGGGTGTGGGGGTAGTGGCGGGGGTAAATGCAGACAAGTGTACGTGAACAACAATAAAATAAGCTTTTAAAAATAAGGTGTCTACATTTTAAAACAAGTGACTTTCAACTAGCAAAAATACATTACCAAAAGCTGCCTTTAATATCTTTGTCTACTAGGGCTGTGTTATGTGGCATACAAAGGAGGTTGAAAGGATGTGACAACTTCCCTCCAGGAAGCTGACAGTCTGCATAAGACGAAGTTGGTATAAACAGTCCTGAGAGCTAAATCGCATGTGTCCTCCCCATTGCCATGAACTGAGCAGTACCATAAGGCCCATACTGCCTGAAAACACCACCCTAGCCTCTGAAAGTTTAGTTGTTGGTTAAGGCATTGTGCCAAAAGGTAAACATTATAATGATCATGTTTCCTTGTGTACAAATAAAGGAAGAAAAGGCATAAAGAGGAGAAGGGTACCAGAATATGCCACCCCTAAAATATGTCTCTTTGGCATATGGATTATTTTTAAGCTAAAGACCATTGAGAGAGGAAAGACTAAAAACAGGCCACAGGGGTTTCTTTTGTAAAGAAGATTTACATTTATAAAGGAAATTTCCATGTGCAGAGATGTCTCCATCTCCTCTACCACAACAGAACTCTTACCAGGGGAAAAAGCACCAACTTAAATTCTCATAACAAACCTAACCCTATTTACCATAGGTTTCCTGGTCACCTTCATATAACTTGACTCCCTCATCCAAAATCCCAGAATCCTTTTCCTTTCTTTTAGCCTAAGTAGAAATACATATCCAAGTTTTGACCACGTGTTTGAGTTACTCATCTTCTAGTATTCCCATCTGCAAGGGAGATGCACATGTAAATAAACTTCTAGTTCTTTCTTTCTTCTTGTTCTTGTTCTGGGAAGAACAAGAACCCTATTAACATGGTAAATAGGGTTAGGTTTGTTATGAGAATTTAAGTTGGTGCTTTTTCCCTGGTCAGAGTTCTGTTGTGGTAGAGGAGATGGGGACATCTCTGCACATGGAAATTTCCTTTATAAATGTAAATCTTCTTTACAAAAGAACCCCCTGTGGCTTGTTTTTAAAGCTTTTCCTCTTGTTCTTTCATCTTCTTCTTCCCCTCCTCCTCCTTTCCTTCTTCCTCCTCTTCCTTCTTCCTTTCTCTCTTTCTTTTATTAAGCTGTCTTGGCCAGTCTTATTGACAGAGACCTGACAGGAAAATCCAAAATGCATGAAATAAAAATTTTTTCACCTCCCCTATAAAATTCAATACATTGGTTTGTGTTTACTCAATAGAAACCTATCAGCAGATAACTTGGTCAAATAAAGAAGGGAAACTAGATGGTTACATGGAATCACAATGGGTTTTCCTTACCTATAGACCTAAGATCCTGAAAGCCATCAAATTATTACAAAACTTCAAATCTGAACATGAACTACATTGTCTGTAGCTGATAAATAATAGAGACCCACATATATTTTATGGAGATAATATGTGGTTAACAAAATCGACTTTAGGTATAATGACACTAAATTTACATAATCTTTTAAGTTTTATGTATTTTTGAGAGTCAGAGTTTTGTGCTGCTGAACGCTACTGTTTGGTAGCAGCATCTTTGACAGGCATCAGGAAAAGGCCACAAACTTCCTTGTGCATGAGAAGATCTGGCTCCACAAGCCCAAATATGACAATGCAGAAAGGAAATTCTCTGAGCAGATGAATAGGCCTGTGGCTGGCTCCTAGTGCCAGGAGAAGAGTGCAGGCGTGATCTTCCAGGACATTGCCAGAACCAGAGAGAACATCCAGAAATCCCTGGCCAGAAGCTCAGGCCCTGGGGTCCCCAGTAGGCCTAGAAGAGACCACAGTGAGCTCATTGTCTTCCTGATCACCAGCCTGGAGGTGGAGAACCAGAGCCTGCAAGGCATGGTGAGGGACCTGCGGCAGGCCATCTCTAAGCTGGAGGCCTGACTGAGTGTGCTGGAGAAGAGCACACCCACCCACCAGGCCACAGCCCCACAGCCCCAGCACGTGTTTCCCATGCACCAAGTGGATGGAGCTCCCCACGAAGAAGGTGCTCACTGCCACAGAGGATGATGAGGATGATGACATCAACCTGTTTGGCAGTGACAAGGAGAATGAAAAGGAGGACATCAAGCGACAGGAGGAGTGGGTGTGGCAGTAGGAAAAGAAGAAGGCCAAGAAGCCTGTGATGGTGGCCATGTCCACCGTCCTCCTGGGTGTTAAGCCCTGGAATGGTGAGATGGACAGGGCCCAGCTGGAGGCCTGAGTGTGCTCTGTCCAGCTAGACAGACTGATCTGGGTTGGGAGAGGGGTTCCAAGCTGATGCTGGTGGGCTATGGTGTCCACAAACTGCAGATTCAGCATGTGGTGGAGGATGACGTGGTGGAGGACGACAAGGTGGGGACCAACCTGCTGGCAGAGATCACCAAGTTCGAGGAGGATGTGCAAAGTATGGACACTGCTGCTTTCAACAAGATCTAAGCCCTAACACTAGGTATACAGAAGTCCTTGCCACTATTAAAGATGGAAAAAGACTGAGATTCAAACAAAGTAAAACAAGTCACTGCTGGTGAAGAGATTCAGAACATGCCTCTCCATGAGGTACTACTTTGGGATTTAGATTGTTTGAGCTAAAGGTAACTGAGACCCTGCAGGCTCATAAGTAACTTTTGTCTCTGCCTTACATAATTTAAATTTGGGGGCTTTCCCATAGTGACTTATTACCAGAAAAAGCTTTATAAACTATCCATATAGGACAAACTTTCAGTTACTGAACATCCACTTTTTCTATAATCCTGCACATGACCTTCCTCTGCTCTAAAGCCCTTTGGCATCTCACCACATCCTTAGCTCAGATTTCCATCTCTGATTCTTTCATGTATGTATATGATTAAACCTGGTTATTTTCACTTGTTAATCTGTCTCATGTTCATGTGATTATTAGGCCAGCTGAAAGAACCCAAAAGGGTATATGGAAATTTCTTCCAACCTCAACAGTAGAAACAAATATACTTTTATATGAATATATAGTAAAGTGTTGAGGTAAAAGAGAAATCCTCATTCTCACAAATATTAGGAAGTCATGATCTACTGTAAACCACCTAAGACAAAATTTTCCCTCGCTGGTCTGTTGGAAAAATATATGAGATCTGATAATAAATAATCAAAACTGCTGAGGTCTGCTATAGACAGGAAGAAAATGACTTTTTTTGCATTGTTCTCTACCTACTTAGAGCAGCAATTTTCAACATTTTTCATCTCATGGCATACAAAAAGTAATTACTAAAATTCTGTGCCACATCAAAAAACATATTGTATTTTTCCCAATCTGACAAAAATAGGCACAATTTTGATTGATTTTAAAAAATAACAATAGCAAACACGTACCCTGTTTGCTACAAAGTCACTTTTTAAAAAATCAGGTGCCTATGCTTGTATATAAGGATTTCTGTAACCAAGAATTAACCAATCAGACACAACCTTATTATGTGACCTGACCAATAAGATGCAACTCTATTATATGACCTTTGTATTTATGATTCAACACAGGACATTCGCACAGGATGGCTACTGTTGTGCTAGCTATTGCCACTTTTTGTTTGAAAATTTAAGGGAAAAGAGGTCAGTGCCCCTGATTAAATAGTCAGGTATTGTATATTTTAAAAATTCTGGCAGCACAACAGTTGAAAATTGCTTATTTAAACTATTGGTATAAAAGAAAGCACATGTATTTGGACTTTCGCTTCAGTCTAAAACAGTTTTGGGAACAGTGTAAAGAAAAATCTAATCTCAAATGACTTCCAGTTCTTTGAATTACTAGAGCTGTGTAGAGGAAATACAATATCAAATATTCAACTGGAAATTCTTTGCTCTTCTATTCTAGAATAATCTTTAGATATTTTCATACATGCAGTGAAAAGATGTTATCAAACTACTTTTGTATTAGTGGTGCATTTGGGAATAAAGAGAAATATGTGTGTCCACCCTTGGGAGAATGTGGGGTAGAATCAAGATAACACTTCTAGTAAATGAGATAACAAACGGGTTTGATGATTGAATGAGTAAAATCTCAGAGTAGAAAGTGGTGGCAAGACATAGATCACCTTCAAAGTGTTTAGAAAGATGATGGCCTTCTCCTGGTGGATGTAATGAAATCTTGAAATTTTGTTTGGCGTGAAAGTCTAAGGTGGGCTCCATGCGCTAGGAGATTAAAGACAATTAAGTTAAATGCCATGTGCAATTTGCTGGGATACTTACATTACATACATAGCAAGGAAGGAATTTATCTGTGAACAGTTGGGGATTGAGGTGGCTGAGCCACATAGGGGAATGAAGAGAGACTGTAGACCAGGAGAGAAACAAGTGAGACTCATGTGCTGAGAGTTGAAGAAAAGATGAAATGCATTTGTGGTCTACATCCTCCTTAAGTCATCAAAAGTATCTCTGGCAGTTTTTGTCAGGACTTTCTTTCACAGAATTGATATTCCTCCATCTAAGATGAAGAAAGAGCTTGAACATCACACACGAAGAAGAATTTGTAAAAGTCAAGTGAACTTGAACAACTGTCCTTGCTCCCAGCTACAGTGAAGGGCAAGGGGTATATAAAATGCAAAAATAATTAAGAAAGAATTTTTTACAAGGCAATTTTAAAAAGATTTTATTTATTTATCTTTAGAGGGGAAAGGAAGGAGAGA
The DNA here is from genome assembly GCA_004027735.1 of Carollia perspicillata. NCBI lineage: Eukaryota > Metazoa > Chordata > Mammalia > Chiroptera > Phyllostomidae > Carollia > Carollia perspicillata. Next base: position 5,130 of record PVKM010013165.1, read on the forward strand.
GGGAGAGAAATATCAATGTATGGTTACCTCTCGTGCGTCCCCTGCTGGCATGTGCCCTGACTGGGAATCAAACTGCGATCCTTTGATTCGCAGGCCCAAGCTCAATCCACTGAGCTACACCAGCCAAGGCTTAATTAAGAAAGAATTTTAATGCATTCTTATTGTAATTGAGTCTTTGTTCTAGCAAAATTAAATTAAAATGTACCCTGTGTTTTTCAAAAGAAATTTAAAAGAATAATTCTTGCCTCTAAATAAAAAGATTCAAAGAAATAAAACTTGGTTATTGACAGATCCTTTTGTTTATCAGAAATCATGCTCTTTTACTCAAAACAGCAAAAGAACCAGTGTTTACACATATCAAATAATATGACAATGGTTATTTAAATAGAAGTTTAAATGAATGTAAACTGCAACCAAACGATAGTACAAATTAAGAAGTGTCTGTGTAGAACAAAAATTGAGGTATAATTTTAAAAGAGAAAGCATGTATTTTAACAAAACTCCCTCAACACAGATGTATTTTTACTACTATTATAGTGGATCAATTTGGGTATAAAGTTGAGATTTAAGTTAAAAATACACTATACATATCTATAAACTCTTTGCTACATCAGGTATTTAAGATTAGTGTTAATTTAAGAATATTTCTGATATTTTTACAAAGAAAAATGCATTCAACAGCATCAATAAAAATTTCAAGGTATGCTCAGACGCATTCAACATTGTTATAAAAATGTACACTATCCACTTCTTATCACACCACAGTCCCTCCTCCATGCCAACCCCTCTCTGAGCCAAAAGAGGTACATTTCTTAAGTTCCCATATCACTAGTATGTCTTTATGCACTTCTGTTCTAAACCTTTTAAATACAAATGATACAAAATACAGGCATATTTCCCATTATGCAAGCCAACTTGCACATAAAATTCTAAAGGAAAGCACAGAACAGCTGCATTCCACTTTTTTTGGCATGAATAGGGTCTTTAATATCAATACTGAAATGGAAGTGATTAGTACTATTTACTGAATTTTAAAGCACCTTAGGATGTTCAGCCAGACAGTTTATTTGATTGGCTGAACAGGCGGACACCTCATTTTGGGGAAAATATGTTGGCTCAGGCAAAGAAACAGCTATCTGGATGATTCAGAGACATTTTCAGAGGATTTGAACAGATAATTCTGCTTTTAAAAATGATGCTCATAAAGAATAACATGTTCATTTTAGCATTATATGGTCTTCTTTACCTAATCACACCCTTTACTCTAAAATTAGTAGTATTGAGTATGATCGTTTGGATTTGGCTCACCTTACAATATGCTTTTATTCATGATGTTTTGATGTATAGTATTCAATGTAGAAATTATCCATTTACATTGTGGTACATTGATAGTACAGGATCAATATACAAAATGTTGCATTTCTATGTACTAGAAAAGAAAGGGAAATTGAAAGTAATAAAAATAATTCCGCTCACAACTGCATCCAAAGGATAAAATACTCAAGAATAGATTTAACAAAAAAGTGCAAGATTTGTATGCTTAAAATACAAAACATTATTGAAAGATATTGAAGAACACTTAAATAAACACAAATACAACACAGGTTCATGGGTCGAAAGATTTAATGTTGATAAATTGACAATATTCCCACCAATTAATCTACAGATTGAAGACAGTCCTCACCAAAATAACAATGGTTTTGTTAGAGGAATTGACAAGCCAACTCTAAAATTTACACTGGAATGCAAGGAACCCAGGATAGCCAAAATAATTATGTGAGAAAAACAGAATTAGTTTTGGATAACTTACATTGCTTCATTATTACTGTAATGAAGACAGTACTCAGTCAAGATACTGGTACTGGAATAAGGATAGTTATATAAATCAATGGACTTGGATAAGAATTGAGAATCCAGAAATAAATTCTTACATTTATTGTCAATTATTTTGTACAAATGTGCCAAGAAAACTTAATGAAGAAAAAAGAATCTTTTCAACAAATAATCCCAGATAAACTAGATATCCACATATAAAAGAAAGTAATCTGTGATTACTTCTTAACCATATACAAAAAAAGTAACTCAAATGAATCAAATAATTAAATGTAAGAGGTAAGACTAAAAAGAAAAATCTTAGAAGAAAACATAGACAAAAATATTCATGGCCTTAAATTAAACAATGTTTTCTTATACATGATATAGATACCAGAAGCAACAAAAATATATAAAAACTATAATGTGTAAAAATTTTAGAAATTATGCTTCAGAGGAGATTATCATGAAAGAAAACCAACATAATGAAATATTTTAAAATCATATACCTGATAAGCAACTTGTATCCTGACTCTGCAAAGAGTTCCTACAACTCAACAATTAAAAGAAAATAATTCAATTAAAAATCAGCAAGTATTTGAGTAACTTTTCCCAAAAAAAGATATGTAAAGAGCCAATAAGTACATGAAAAGATATTCAATGTCATTAACTGTTAGGGAAATCCAAGTCAAAACTAAAATGTGACATTACTTCATAGCCACTAGGATGGCTACAATAAAAAATGATGGCAATGACCATTATTGGTGTGGTTACAGAGAATTTTAAACCCTCATAATTTCTTAATATAAATTAATGCAGGGATTTGGAAAACAATTTGGCAGTTCCTCAAATAGTAAAACATGGAGTTACTATATGACTCAAGAATTTCATTTCCAGGTATATACCCATGGAATTAAACACATATCGTTACGCAAATTTCCATAGCAACATCATTTATAAGAGCCCAAGAAATATAAACAAAGAGGATATATGAAATGTGTATATCTATATGACAAAACATTATTCTTCCATAAAAAATGAAGTATTGATACACGCTGCAACACATATACACCTTGAGATATTATCCAAAGTGAAAAAAGGCAGATACAAAAGGTGACATACTGTGTGATTTAATTTATATAAAGTTTCCAGAATACTCAAATGCATAGACACACAAAATAATTAGTTATTACCATGGACAGGAGGTACAGAGAACAAAGAAAGACAGTTAATAGAAAGTCAGACTTCCAGTTAATATGAAGGCATAGGTAGACATTCCTTGCCTCCAAGCACAACTATAGCAAAAATACAACTAGTCTACAAAACAAATATCACCCAGAATTATCAGCAGATTGAACTTTATGGAAGACTAACAACAAAGGACTTGAAGCCACATTCATCTAGATGGGGTCCACAACAGATTTAGGACTCATGCAGACCCACTCCCTCTGGGATTCAGCCCCAGCACAATAGCTGGAATAGCACCAGTGGCATACAGGGACAAAGTGAAGTACAGGTGCAGGAAGACAGCTGTCCTCCCAGGCAAAACTCCAGTGGCACTGTCCCCTCTTCAAGCCCTCCCCCACACAGAGCAACAGAGAAGTGACACAAGGTGCCCCACAGTGGAGAGTTGTACCCCATACAACTTAACAGGTACACTTTTCTACAACAGGCCACACTACCAAGACCAGGAGTTAAAGCAACCATACCTAATATACAGAAACAAACACAAGGAGGCTGCCAAAATGAGGAGACAAAGAACTATGGCCCAAATGAAAGAACAGAACAAAACGCTAGAGAATGAACTAAATGAAGTGGAGATAAGCAGCCTGTCAGATGCACAGTTCAAAACAATGGTTATCAAGATGCTCCAGGAAGTCACTGGGTATTTCAGCAGCACAAAAAAAGGCCCAAGCAGAAATGAAGTTTGCCTTAAGTGAAATAAAGGAAAATCTACAGAGAAGCAATAGTCGAGGGGATAAAGGTGACAATAAAATTAATGATTAGGAACACAAGGAAGGAAAAAGCATTCAAGCAGAACAGCAGGAAGAAAAAGAACTAAAAAATGAGGACAGTTTAGGATATTCTGGGACATCTTTAAATATACCAAATTTTGAATCATAGGGTTATCAGAAGGAGAAGAGAAAGAGCAAAAATTTGAAAATTTATTTGAAAGAATAATGAAAGAAAACATCCCCAATTTGGTGAAGAAAATAGACATACAAGTTCAGGAAGCTCAGAGAGCTCCAAATAAGTTGGACACAAAGAAGAACACACAAAGACATATCATAATTAAAATTCCAAAGGTTAAAGATAAATAGAGAACCTTAAAAGTGGCAAGAGAAAAGCAGAGAGTTACCTACAAAGGAGTTTCCATGAGACTATCAGCTGATTTCTCAAAAGAAACTTTGCATGCAAGAGACCAGCGAGAGTATTCAAAATGATGAAAACCAAGAACCTACAACCTAGATTATTCTATCCAGCAAAGATATCATTTAGAGTTGAAGGGCAGATAAAATGTTTCCTACATGAGGTGAAACTAAAGGAGTTCATCATCACCATGCCATTATTATATAAAATGCTAAAGGGAATTATATAGGAAAAAGATCAAAATGATGAAGAGTAAAATGCCAATAAAATCACAACTATCAGTAATTGAAACCAAATAACAAACTAAGCAAAAAAATAAAAACAGGAACAGAATCATAGATATGGAAAGCATTTGGAGAGTTATCAGTTGCGAGGGGGAAGGAGGAGAATGGGGGGAAAGATGCAGAGATTAAGAAGCAAAAATAGGTAGGTACAAAATAGACAGGGGATGTTAAGAGCAAAATAAGACTCAGGGGTGTCCGACCTGCAGCCCAGGGGCTGCATGAGCTAAGGATGGCTATAAATGCAGCCATCATACATTTACATTTCATACATTTACTTAAAACAGTATGAGATTTGTGTGTGTGTGATTACAAATTGCAATGTATTTAATGTGTGGCCCAAGAAAACTCTTCTTCCAGTGTGGCCCAGAGATGCCAAAAGGTTGGACACCCTTGAATGGAGTAACCAAAGAACTTATATGCATGACCTATGGACATAAATTAAGGGGAGGGATTGCTGGAGGGAATAAGGGTACTGGTGAAAGGGGGAAAAGGGGGAAAATTGGGAAAACTGTAATAACATAATGAGACATATTTTTCAAAAAAGAAAGAAAAACAGCTAATGGACATCAAGTTACTTTTTAGGGTGATGAAATGTTACATAATTAGATAGTGGAGATGGTTATATGACTTCGTAAGTATACTAAAAGCCACTTAATTGTACATATTGAAAGAGAGAATTTCATATTATGTGAATTATATCATAAATAAATAAATAATTTAAAGTAACATTTTTTAAAAGGGCAAAAAATGGTAAAATTTTTGTGAACTTATTTAATTGTTAAATGGAAATTTTTCTTGTATTATGAGAAAGTGACAATGTTAAAATTATATGACAGAGAACCTAATAAGATTGAGAAGGAGAGTGTGTTGATGTACATTAGGCACTTACCTTAATGTCTATGCTACGTGTCTTATAATGCAGGTTTTATTATGGAGGTTTATGATCGATAATACACACCAAACTTTAGCTTCCAAATTAGCATGGGAGGAAGAGAAGAAATATATCAAACATAAGGCAGAAAAGAATAGAAAAATGAAGAGATAACTCAGAAAGGTATGCTAGAAATATTTCAAAATACAATAGCAATCATAATAAATCTAAAGTTTAGACATCTATAAAAATACAAAGATTGTCAAATCGGAATTTTTAGTCTCAAATTATGTAAATCTTAAAATAAAAATTTTTTAAAGAAATATAAAAGATAAATCAGGCAAATAATAATCAAAATAAAGCTTTTTAGTAATGCAAATTTCAGCTAATATAGAAATTGAGGCAAAAATAACGAGGTGAAGAGGAAAATGTCCAAACACTCAAAAATACAAATAAGAATTTTATATACTTTGCAACTTAGCCTAAATATGGAAAATAAAAACAGAAAGAGAAATTGACATATTCACTATAATTTGGTATATTTTAGTATACATTTGTCAAACACTAACAGATTAAGCAGAAAAAATAGTTAGAATATAGCTTTGATAAATAATACCTTGAAAGACATGCACTATCAAAATTCACACAGGAAGAAATATAAAATCTGAATATGTCTATCTCTATTAAGAACATTGAATTGACAATTAACAACCTTCCTAAACAGAAAGTACCAGGCAGAAAGACCAGATGAGTTTACTGGTAAATTCTACCAAATAATTAAGGAAGAAATTATAAGAGTTTTTTACAAAGTCTTTTATAAGCAGAAACAGAGGGGAAATTTCTAACCTAACGTTATGTGGCCTACATTATCCTAATAGCAAAAACAACAAAAACACTGCATGAAAGGAAAACTACAGATCAATATCTCTCGTGAAGAAATATTAATAACAAAATATTATCAAAGTGAAAAAATATATATGAAAATAAAACAATTATACACTGAAACCCAATGGAATTTATTCCAGGTGTGCAAGGTTGTTTCAACATTTAAAAAATAATTATTATAGTCCATTATGTTAACAGACTAAACAAGAAAAATCATATGATCATATTTTTTGATGCAGAAAAATCATTTGATGAATTTCAATCCCATTCATGAATTTAAAAAACAAAACCTTCACATTTAACAAGCTAGAACCAAAGAAGAACTTCTTCAATTTTATAAAAAATATCTACCAATATCTATCACTAACATTATACTTAATGCTGAGAAACTAGATGTTTTCCCATCATGGCCAAGAATAAGGCATGGATGTTTCTTCTTACCACTGCACTTAAACATCATACTGGGAGTCCTGGTTAATACAATAAGACAGATAATGGAAATAGAAGCTATATATATTGGAAAGGAAGAAATAAAATTGTTTTTGTTTTTAAATGATATAATTATCTACATAGAAAATCCCAAAGTCTCAGCCAAAAACTTCTGAGACTACTAAGCAATTACAGCAAATTTTCAAAATGCAATGTTTATATACAAAATTCATTGCTTTCCTCTAACTTAGAAATGAATGATTGGAATTTTAAATTTAAAACAATACCATTTATATGAGCACTCAAACCTAAAATATTTAGATATAAATGTAGTAAAGTTCTATAGGTGGGAAACTTTTGATGGGAAAAAGCCAAATAAATAAATGGGGAAAAATCCATGTTCAGTATAAGAAGACTCAATATTGTCAGGATGTCAGTCTTCCTATATTGATCTGTAGATTGAGTATATGTCCAATTAAAATCTCAGGAAGTTGTTTTGTAGATATCAAAAAATAAATTTGAAAAATGTATACGGAGGGGTAAAAGATGCAGAATAGCCAATACAATATTGAAGAACAAAGTCAGAAGCCTGAGACTACCGACCTTCAAAATTTATCGTAAAGTACAGTCATCACTATGGTGTAGAGAGGATGAAGGAACAGACAAGTAGGTAAGTAGAACAGAATGAAGAATTCAGAAATAGACCCACATGAATATAATCAACTGATCTTTAACAACAACAACAACAAAAACACTGACAACTGAATGGAGAATGGATTTTTTCGTATAATAGTCCTGTATGACTGGACATTCATATTTTTTATTTAATCTTTATTGTATAGTTTCCATTACCACTTAGCCCCCTTTTATCCCCTCCACCAGCGAATACCACACCCTTACCCATGTCTATGAGTTCCTTTTCCACACACAAACACGATACCTTTCAAAAAATTAAGTCATTATGGATCAAAAGTATAAAACTCCTAGATAATGACAAAGTAGAAAATCTATGTGAATTTAGATTTGGCAGTGAGTTTTCTTAGGTGTAATAACAAAAGCATTATCCATGACCAAAAATAACTAAACTTGTACTATGTGAAAGTTTAAAGTTTCTGTTCTAGCAACAGACACTGCTAGGAGAATCAAATGGCAAACCAAAGCCTGGGAGAAAGAGTTTTCAAAATGTGTTTCTGGTAAGGAATTTGTTACCAAGATATACAAAGAGCTCTTACAACTGAAGAATAAGAATATAAACAACCCAATTAAAAGTTGAGCAAAAGAAATGAACAGACACTTCAATAAAGAAGATACACAGATGACAAATATACATATGAAAAGATAATCAACAAAATACATCATCAGGCAATTGAACATTAAAACAGAGATACCAATATACATCTATGAGAATGACCAAAATCACACACAGCATCAAATGCTGGCAAGGATATGGAGGACCAGGAACTCTCATTCATCGCTGGTGAGGTGGAAATGGTACAGTCACTTTGGAAAATGATTTGGTCATCTGTTACAAAACCAAACATACTCACCAGACACTCTGCAATTGCACTCATAGAATTTACCAAAATGAGTTGAACACTTATGTACACACACACACAAAAACTTTCACGTCAATGTTTATAGCAGCTTTATTCATAACGGCCAGAACTTGGTAGAAGGCAGGATGTCCCTCAATAGGTGAATGGATAAACAAGTTGTGGTGTATCTATACAAGAGAATGATATTCTGTGATAAAAAGAAATGAACTATCAAACCATGAAAAGCATGGAGGGGTGATAAATGCATACTGCTAAGTGAAAGAAGTGAATCTGAAAAGGCCACATACATATGATTCCGACTATAGGATAACCAAGAAAGGGCAAATATGGAGACCGTAAAAAGTTCAGTGGTTGCCAGGTATTTGGAGGAAGAGAAAGGGATAAACTGATGGAGCACAGGGATTTTTAGGGTAGTGGAACTATTCTATAAAATACCACAATGGTAGGTACAGGTCTTTATATATTTGTCAAAATCCATAAAACACACAACAGAAAGAGTGAGCCCCAATGTAATCTATGGACTTTAGATAATAATGGATCAATACTGGCTCATCAATGGCAACAAATGTGCCACACTAATGCAAGATGTTAATAAAGGAAAAATGTTGGGGATGGGATGGATTGGAGAGAGTACATGAGAACTCGCTATACTTTCTGCTCAATTTTTAAATAAATCCACGACTTCTCTAAAATGCCTATTAATTTCCTTTTAAAAACAGATTTAAAAAGATGGTACAGTTTCACTTGTATGAATCTTGAAAGTTTAGGATTAAATGTATTTTATAGGTTCATGAATACATAGAGAAAGTATGAAAATGTACTTGTATGTGATAAACTCACTATGTTAGGTGTTTGAATAAAACAGGAATGGTGAGAAGTACATTAGCTGGGTCTGCTGCTTTTAATCTTTATATGGATCAAATGTGATATTTAATACCTGAGTGCTTATTTTATTAATCTCTATTCTTAATTGTATCTTTAATTATTGCATTACAAGAGAGTTCCTTTAAACGCTGCTCTATTTTAAATGTGATGATTGATAGTATCAATTTACTAAATTATTTTATCTTTTAAATTATATTAAACTTCCCCACATTTCATTGGGTAAATACAATAAATTTACCTAAGCAGTTACCAAATATGAATGTTACTTTCCAAGATGTATAGGGAAAGAGATCTAAGACATTTTTCTCTGAATTCAGAGAACAAACTGAAAAAGGTTCATGAAAAAAAGTCAGATCTGAGCTAAATTACCTTTGCAACTAGATGCTTTAGAATATTATTCAATTCACTGATTACCTACTACATTCATAAACGAGAAAGATGAATAGTTTTTCTTAAAAACTTTAACATTAAAAAATGGCTAAATCCACATTTTTTCTAACTCCATGCAACACAAATTTCTGAGAAATTTCTTTATTTTTGTGTTAACAAAATACTTATTTTTGCTCTGAAACAAAAATTTACTCCTTATTAGTTAATTTAGCCTATTGGCATGAATGTGAGTACATTGGAAATATTATATTTTGGCAAAAAAGAGAAGATTAAATTCTGTGGATATATGTACTAATTTCTATATTTATCTGCATCAATCTACAAAAAATACAATAAAAATATGAAATTAACACCTTTAATGCATATTGAATGTACTTAATTAAGTAAAAATCACAAATACAGGACACAAAATAAAACCATTTGCTTTGGGCTACCATTTTTAGGTTAGAAACAACTTTTTTTATTGGGGAAACTATATATATATATTAAAAATTATTCTGATGCTGGAGAATAGTATTGTCATCTGACCCATACAATAAATGCCTCTGTGGTTCTACTCATTAGAACAATCAGCCTTGAATAAATTAATATGTTGAAAGTAAATGTTGAAACTAAATGTTATTGCAGATGATAATGAAAGAACCAAGCACCTCTGGATTCTGATTGTTGCTTCTTAGATGTGTTGTACTTACTACAGAAAATAAGTTAGAACTGTATAACATAAAATTCATATGCAGATAACATATCAGAGCACATCTCACTTTGAGTGATAAAAACGCTTTCTATTTTCAGGTCTAGAATGATTTTTATGGTGTAGCTAGTAGGATTCTTAAAGTGTATAACTTTTGTTTGTTAGTTCTCTTTTTAATAAGAATACAATATAAATGGTCAAAGAAAATTCTTGTATTTGAAGACTGGTCCAAGCAATCTCCTGTCTCCCCAAATCCATTAAAATGCCAGAAAAATATAAAATGCTGGCTGGCTAAATTATTCCAATCCATAAAACAGGATTTAACTTCTCTCCCTGAAGGATATCTTACTCAAGGGATAGTCTAGAAAAATAAGTGTGTTCTCCTACCAGCCCTTGAACAGTTCATGCTGAACTCTGTTATAGTCAACTTCCAAACCCAAATGTGGGCCTCTATTCACATTAGGGCATAAAAATCTCATCCTATATCACATCCCAGAAAAAGAGGTAGTACAAATCATACAAGTAGTACAAAACCTGTGATACTGCTTTCTTTAAAATGTGCCCATACTTGTTATAAGCAATTTCTCACTGGCCGTATCTTCTTTTAGGTTCTAGGATACCATCATCTTGCTAGACCTCAGAAGAGTTGTAACAGATATTTAGTACCTTCCTTGTGATAACTGCCTTTACATGCTAGACAGGAAGAGAGAAGAAGGCTGCCAATCAAAAGGCTTCATTCCTCCACCGCGGGAGTGGGTATATAGCTTAAACCGAGCAATCAGAGTGTTCCACCTCCCTGTCTTCAGTTATGTGTGGGGAATGCACATGTTGGCCAAGCAAGCCAGTCCCAGCACTTTGGGGGAACTTATAGAGAGATTACAAAAGAGGTTCTAAATTGTAATCTATATGTTGTCAAGGACCAGTGATCTTGTACTTATGTTTACTTTATACTTCATAATAATACTAATTATGAAATCACCAATTTCTGATTTGATAATTACATATTAAAATATTTTTCTAGCCATATCCAGTTAAAAGGAATCAGAACCACTAACTCTACCCCATACCATTCCACCTTTTATGGCATGGGTCAATGGCATGTTTGCTTTACTAGGTAAACAGTAAACAATAGAATGACTCGGGAGATTGGTGGTTGATTACAGAGCCATTATTATCTAACATGTTCATTTGAATTTACTGTTACTATCTGATGGAAATTTGTGAATCACAGGAGGTAAGTTAATAGTCCCTGCCCTTGTTTCATATCCAGATATTCACAATGCAATCATCACCACATACACGCCTAACCCCTGAAATGATGCAGGGATAGGTACACTAGGAATATTTCCACAGAATTAACAGTTTTTGTTGAGAGGTCAAGGATTAAAGGGCATCGAAAGTGAACAAACTTCTGGAACTCCTAGAGAGAAAATGTGGCTCTGAAAAGTGAGCAATAACCTAGATACTTCCTACAGATACAGATTTCCAATCTTGGATACATCATTATCTTATTGTTTGCCTAATACAAGCATGCAGAGGTGATTTTTAATTAAAATTAACATTTTGTACTTAACAATTGCCAGATATTCTTAAATGAAAGTTGAAGGTAAGTTTTATGTGTGTATATGTGAAATGTTCATGCTTACCAAGTAACTTGTTCTATAATTGTTATGATTTGAAATTGTTTTCTTGTGGTTCTAACTAAGGCTGCAATTGATTCATTGATCTCTCTGCATTCAACATGTGCACTGAGCCAACAATAATACCAGTACTTCCAAACACAAAAACAGATACTGTACCCAAGTGGGAACATGCTTTCAGCACTAAAGATTGTAGTTCTTAAGCCTATTTGATAACTAGTACTTTTTATAAAAATACATAGCTAATCTCTAATTTGGGGGGATGTAAGATGTTGATATACCAAACATTAAGAAATCACAGCATTAGTCCTGGAAAGTAGACAGTAGAGGAAAGGAAGACACAATCAATTACAACTTCCAGAAACCTCTGTTATAAAATGACAGTGGGAAGATGGCTAAAAATACTGACTGAATATTTTTGCAGTACAACAAATAGTATGTCTCGTATAAGAAGAGTTATTTATTCTAAACCCACCAAAGAATCTTAGGCTCCTTTTCTTATAACTATGCTTGGTATTAGTCTTTCTTTATACTCTTTGCCAGCAATTTTCAATCCTTTTTTCATTTCACGACACACATAAACTAATTACTAAAATTTGATGGCACACCAAAAAATATATATTTATTTGATCTGACAAAATGTATAGGTATAATTTTGCTTCATTTGTACCAGATGGCTATTGTTGTGTTGGCTGTTGTCATTTTAAAAAAATTGACAATCTAAGGGAAGATAAGTCAGTGTACCTGATTAACTAGTCAGGTATTGCATGTTTTAAAAATCATTGCAGCACATGTGTTGAAAATTGCTGCTCTACATATATCCAGCTTCCCTCTGATAATGTGACTTTTTATTTTTTATTTTTTTAAGATTTTATTTACTTATTTTTAGAGAGGAAAGGGGAAAGAGAGAGGGAGAGAAAGATCAATGTGTGGTTGCCTCTCACACACCCCCTACTAGGAACCTGGCCTTCAACCCAGGCATGTGCTCTGACTGGGAATCAAACTGGTGACCCTTTGGTTCACAGGCTGGCACTCAATCCATTGAGCCACACCAGCCAGGGCTGATAATTTAACTTTATATAAACCCATTTCATCAGTGTGTTTACTGAATGGGCTTAACATTGATGTTAATGTATAAAAATAAATAAAATACTATGTTTCTCCTTGAAAAAATGTGTAAATAACCTTATAGATGTCATTAGTGTACATTCTGAAAACCAAAGAAAAACTGATGTTCTCTAGATAAACACTTCTAGAACCCATGTTACTCTTTTTATAGTAGTAGTTTTATGACTATCGTGTTTGAAGCTGGTAGAGTAGTAAGTAATCTGAGCCATTTTGTGAATACTGCTTTATGGGATACAACTCCATCAATTCAGAATACACAGGTAAGTATACAGACACATACATGTATGTTTATATGTGTGTTTAGGAATATAAGCACATGTAATCCAACATACACACACCCCTAAGTACTCATTACAATCACTACAGAAAGTTAAGTAACATGTATAGTGTTTATTAAAAGGCAAATCCCATAGCTAACACCATCTGTTCCTCTTTCTGATGAGTCCTTCACAGGCTCAAAAGATGGAAGAAAAGAGGGTAAATATTATTTTTGAAAATCCTGTTTTGAATTTTCCTCTGAAATATTAAACTGTATTTAAGAATCTATGTTTAATGATCTATGTAAATTGAAGTATATACTTTGTCCATGACCTTGTTAATAGGCATATTAAAGCTACAAAGAATACATGAAAGGCTTGCTATACATTTTACATTTACTTTACATCAGCCCATTTGGGCCTGCTATTTTTTGTCTTGCCTTCTGCTTCATACTCAGGCTTCTGATAATGACATTAGTCCTTTTTATGTGCTAAGAACATGTTAACACATTATTTGTGCAGCTTTGGGCCAGTGCGCCCTCTGTCAGAAAGAATTCATTTTTAATTTCATGTTTTTCTTATAACTATGAGACAAGGAACTTCCACTACCTTCTCTGGTCCAAGATGCACTACCTATTCTGGCTTGACCCAAAATAAAGAGTAAGACAATAACAGGAACAGGGGTAGAATCAATCTATTAAGACTTCCTTGATTTCATGAGTAGTATGTGTGTTTTTTTCTGCTATATAGTCATTGTCTCTGCAAATACTACCGAAAAATGTTTGTTTTCACCTGCCAGAATAATCTGCTTTCTTTACCTTGCTTAGCGTCATGCAAAATCTTTCACTCTTTGCCATAATTGAAACATCAAAGATGCTTATCTTTTGGGGATTCCATAAAACACCACGCTGGTCTGCTATACTCTGGGCATCATCCTGATTGGACATAATAATAAGAAAGTAGCCAACATGAAGTACCATAGATGTCTCTGTCCAGTATGATTGTACCAGAGAGTGGGAAATCTGCTATGAAAATTGAGGGACTCACTGAGAGTGTGGACTAGAGAATGTTAGGATATTATTTCTACAGGAAAGAACTGTTCCATCCCACAACTTCTGCTATTAGAAAAGGTATCTTTAGATTTTAGAGGAAATATACCACCTTCAACTGTAATTCTCTGCCTCATTTACCAGGTAATTTTAAGGCTGTAAGTTTCGAGTTGGATCCAAAGAAAGATCAATATCTATAGCAAGTCCCAACCATAGTGCAAATTGTTCTACTACTTGGGATTTATGACTCTGAAATACTTAAGTATGAGCAACAAATAAGGATGTTGTATGGAGCCTGTAGCGAGCTCTAACAGGAATCATAGTTAAACTTAAGGGTTTGGAATAAAGCCATGTCTTCTTCCACAGACAGCTTTCCTTTCTTCTTTGGAAAATTTTCTCCTAGCTTGCTACAGGGCTTTAATAGAGACTGAACACATTCCTATGGAACAATTAATAAACTTTATACTGTAAAATAAATATTCCTGGGCATGTCATGTCCTAAGGTGGTTATGTACACCAGCAATCCATAATTGAGTGGAAATGGCAAATACAAGGTAGGAATACAAATAATCTGAATGTATGCTCAGAATGTCTGGCATTGCATCATCTGTTACCTTCTCCTCTTCAACTAATATCAATGTCTCATAGGTATTTTCCAAGTATATGAGGCCTGTGAAGAAAGTATTCAGCAATGCAATATGAAAAATAGAGGCATTTATTGAAAAAGATACAAGATACAGGAAACATTGTACACAGGACAATGACACCTCAGTTCCCTTCAAAGTAGGCACCTTGGGACCTCACATAGTTCTCCCAATCACCATCAGCTGCTCTACCATATTTTCCCAAATCTCATCAATGGTCTGAAATATCTTCCCTTTCAAAGGAGATTTTGGTTTTTTGAAAAGCCAGAAGTCACAAGGCACCAAATCTGGGCTGTAGTGGTGCTGAGGCACCTGGGTGATTTGATGTTTCACCAAAACACTTGCATGAGATGTGATGCATGAGTGAGCACGTTGTTGTGATGAAGCTGCCAATCACCAGTTGCCCATAGCTGTGGCCTTCTGAGTCATCCAAATAGTTTCTGTGGAGGGATGTTCAAGCTTAAAGTAAAAGTTAATGTGGATTTGTTGTTCTACTCACTCAGTCATTTGGAATGTGACAGCCACACAGTATACATGCACTCTATGGTATCAAGCTCCCCCACTGACTAGTACAGTGAAATTGTCATAGTTCATGCATTTGTATTCCAGTCCACTCTCCTTGGATGCCAGGTTATATCAATGTTGTGCAAACCATTCTCAATATATGAACAATGACTAGACATCTTCCAGATAGACCTTGTATATATGCATTGAGTTATTAATCACTTTGTTTCTGTTCTCTTAGAGTTAGATCACAGGGGTATTATTTTCATAAAAAATACTTTTTAGCATAAATTCAGCTCCAGTAACTTAACTATATGGCAGGTAGAAAGTGTAAGACAGATTTAATAGGCATTTTGGAGGTAAAACTGGCCATGACTGATGCCTTATCAAATGTGGGCACCAGGAGACTAGGAATTCCACAGAACTTCCAAGTGTTCTTCTTTGGATAATTAAATAGATCGGTGGATTCAGGAGAAAACAGGTGGTGTGGAGAAGCAGATGGGAGGAATGAAGGATGAACTTGAAGTGTTCAGGGAACATTTATGAGAAGATATCCAGTTGGATTCAGTAGTCAGTCCCACCTTATCCACTATTTTGCTTTTCATGGTTTCAGTTACCAGTGGTCAACCACAGTCTGAAAATATTAAATGGAAAATTCCAAAAATAAACAATGTATGTTTTAAATTCTGTGTTGTTCTGAGTAGTGTAATGAAACACACTATCCTGCTCTGTTCTAACCAGAACTTGAATCAGGGTCTCCACACTGTGTACACCACCTTCTCATCAGTCACTTGGTGGCCACCTCAGTCATCAGGTCAACTATTGGGGTATCTCAGTGCTTGTGTTCAGGTCACACTTATTTCACTTAGTAATGGCCTCAGCATGCACAAGCAGTGATGCTGGCTATTTGGGTGTGCCAGAGAGAAGCTGTGAAGTGCTTCCTTTAAATGAAAAGAACAAAATTCTCATCTCACATCAGCACAATAAGGTATTTTGAGAGAGAGAGAAAGGCCACATTCATATAACTTTTATTACAGTATATTTTTATAATTGCTTATTTTCCTAGTAATTATTTTATTTACATCTTACTGTGCTTAATTTATAGATTACGCTTCATTGTAGATACATATGTGTAGGAAAAAATAACACACACAGGATTGGATACTATCTGTTGTTTTAATCTTTCACTAGGGTGCGTAGAACACATTCCCTGCAGGTAAGGGGTGACTGCTGTATCTAGACCTGGAGCTAGGGGTAGAGTATGAAGCTAGAGATACAATTTGGGTAACCATCAAAATATATTAATTTGTATAATGTATAATTTACCCCCCTCACAATTCATATGTGGATATCCTAATACCTAGTAGCTCAGAATGTATCTGTTTTGAAGATGGGGTCCTTAAGGAAGTAATTAGATTACCTGAGCTCATCAGGGTGGAGCCCTAATGCCATAAGACTCGTATTTTTGTAAGAAGAGGAAGAGAGAGCAGGGCTCAAGAGCTCACTCTGTTTCTGTGCAAGCCAGGAAGAGGGGTCTCATCAGGAATCAATCCTTCCCACAGTTGGAAATCCAGCCTCCAGAACTGTGAGAAAATTAATTTCTGTTGTTTAAGTCACTCAGTCCATGACATTTTGTTATGGCAGCTGGAGCAGAGTAATACACTGGGATAAGCACCAAAATTATCTCCTTGTGAAGTCTCTCAGTACAGTGTGGGTAGTTCAATACATGGTTTTAAGTGTTCCTTTGTTTCTCAGAAGCAGAAACTGAGGCAGAATGGTTCAATAACACAGCTGTAGTCACACAAACAGTGAGCCGTGGAGCAGGACTCCTAGTCCAGGACATTGGACTCCATCCTAAACCGGAGTACTTCCTTTAGGCCTCACCAAAGAAAGGTGATCAGCATGCCACAATGACCAGGGACAAAAAATGACGTAAAACTACTATTAGAACTGTAATAGCCTCTGCAAACACAAAGTTTATGCAAGTACAAAAAACAATCTGCACATTGTTCAAATAATTAATTCCATATATTAATAATACATACATAAATAAAGCAAAGCTCTGTGTACTCATTGGCAATAATAAGGTGAGGAAAAATAAAGGCTCAACTGGAAACATCAGTGTGAAAAAAAATTGCCAAGACAAAGCCAAAGAATGAGATGAGGACTGTGAACAGACACATAGGCTACATCTAATTCAGTAGAAGAAAAGACCACATAGAGAAGGGATAGAATTGGGAGCCTCTTTTTGGCGGGGAGAATTTGTGAGGAGTGAGAAGAAAGCCCTTCTCCTGAAGGAAGAAGGAGCAATTTTTCTTCCTTTGCCTACCAATGGAATTGGGAAAACACAGAAGTAGGTGTTGGGACATTGCCTTTTGCTTTGTGGTTTAAGCCAGTTGTTTTTGATCCCATTTTGGTCCAGTTTTTCTGCTGCTAGGTGAGGTAAGGAAGGAGTAAGTGATTGGATGAATTTCAGTCCTCAGTGTGACATGGAAGTCGTCTGCAACAGCTCTGGCTCCATGACACCAAACAAGAGGACAGTGCTGCACTATTTATGGAGATATCACGTTTCTCTGACTGCCCTTTATTATGCTGCAAGTACAGTAGTTTTCACTTTCCCAAACTGGGAACAGTTCCAGAGGAATGCATCTGGATAGCATTTGCCCATTACCCTCCCCAGAAAAGAATTAGTCAGCAAGGACCCTATTCATAAAAACAAATTCCATCCATTTCTACTTGAATGTCATGCCTTTATGTGAAAAGTGTAGAGTGAGCCTCTTTTTCTACATGAAGAATGCTTTTCTGTGATTAATGGATCTCCCTTCCCCCTGTATGTAAGCAGACACCTCCTGATTATACACCTGAGGGATCTCAAAGGCTACAGACATGGTGAGAGGGGTTTGATGTGATGTTTCTGGACTGAATTGTATCCTTTCTTAAAATGGATAATATAGAAAGTACTGATTGCAAGAGAAATGCATGCTTTTAAAATCATAGAAGAGATATAACAAGGTATTTTAAACACACAAATGTGAAAACTTACACTCATATTACTGAATCAGGTGAGAGTTTTAAGAATCAATTCTATTAATAATCTATAGTTACTAGATCCAAGACCTTCAATCTGGCATTTTACTTCACAAAAGTCTAATTCCAAGGAGTGAAGAGTTCATCTTAATAGAATAATAGAGTTGTAATCAGCCCATGGGATCGATAAATTGGGTTGATTAGAATCACATTATTTAGACAGTGAATTTTGGCAGATTATTACTAGTCGTTGAAGGTGCCTAAGATTTATGGTCTAGCCAGTGCATTATTTTCTTTTGGCAGAATGATCATTTTAATATCCTGTGACATACAGTAGACCTTTACCTACTGTGGAATTTGTTCAATGACAAAACTTTTCAGTGTAGTGTAAGTCCAGATCATTACATTTTGACTGAGGAGCAGCATAGAACTTAAATGTTATGCTTTACCTCAAGCACTTCAGAGAATGCCTGAAGGTATGGAGATGAGGTATTTTATTGGAGATACTTCATGAAGTTCCCAACTGTCACTGTAAAGACCTGTTCAAAGGAGATTCTTGCTAACATGAATATCACTGACCAAAAAAATTGCACCACCTTTAGAAAAAATTGGAATAAAAAAATGCTTTGCCAAAACAGCATTATAGACTATTCATGCTGTTGTCTAGGCTATGTTTAGTGTAGACACAGTTGACTCTTTAGGTAGCTTTATGTAACTGCAATGGACACACATACGAGTACGCCTGCACAGAGAACAGGCAAATAGCCTTCACATCTCCACTCGCCCAGTAATGATTTACTCTATGCTCTCGCTGTATGTGTATATATACACTCAGCTAATTTTGGAGTCACATCTCTGTGGATTTCAGCAGGATTGAGTGGGAGTCTGATCCCAAGAAGGCAAGTACAACAGTCCCTCTTCACTCCATAAGTGGGAAGCTTTGCAAGGAACATGTGAATAATTTTCAGTGGACTACCAGAACAGAGATATGGAGATTTAAAAGAAATGAAAGCTATGTCAATATAAAAACCCATCAGTCAACCCTAGATATAATATTACTATACAATTATAATATAAAAGGTGATTTTCAGGATTAAATGAGACTCCAAATATGAAAATATATATGAGAAAAATGTTAAATAAGAATTGCCTTCCATGTCTCAGATACTTCAATAATCACTTTGTTTACATCAATATACTTTTTCTCACAATAGGTGGATGAGGCAGGCCCTATCACTCCCACATTTTAGACAAAGAAATTGAAGCATTCGGTCACTGTGTAAGATTACACAGTCAGTAGGCATGACTTACATCCAATAGTCAGTTCTAGGCACATCTGATACCAAGGCAGTGATCCTCAAAGCATGTTGTATTGCCTTGGTGGTAATGACGCCACCATAAAACTTCATAGTTGGAAGTTATAGGAAGCTCATGGCAGCTATGCTTTTCTTCCTTTGGCCAATTAAAGCTTAATTTGATTGGGCAACTAATCAGTATATCATATCCTATTATTAGTTCCATTCAACAATAACAATCTGTATCCCAGGGCTATGAAAACTGGACCTGGTCTCAAGAATACAAGAGCGCCAATTAAGGTGCAATCTGCCTACCTTCCTGATTGACTCAAGAGGCTCCAATGTCTGAAAATTCCATGTGTAAACCTTTTAGTGGAAAATAACGTTTTCTCCTATATTATCTCAGAAGATTCCTTTCAATAATTATGCATCTCCCAAGTATTATTTTCTCTCTCATCCTCCCCAGACCATAGACCTTTCATGGGCTGATGAAATGGCTTTATCTTCTAATCCAACTAATCTAGCACCTCAGGAGAGATACCCAAGAGTTAGTTCTCTGCTAATGTCTAAAGGCATGATGAACACACTCTCTTCTCCATAACTGGCAAGTCAGGAATACACTGTTACCATTATTCTTACAAAATGTAAAGCCTTTGCATAAAGTAATATGATTTAAATATAAAACAAAAAACCCAAACAAGTAAACAAAAATCTAAATTTCTGTCAATCTCCACTAAACAGGGCAACTGGCATTTTTATTTCAAAATGTCTTGTGAGGATGGCTCATTGGCTATATAAATATAAATGTACATATCTGAAATTCAAATGTCTGATTTCAAATAACCAGTCATAAGCCAAAAATGTTGGCGAGATCACTCACAGATGTTTCACAGAAATGGGGAGAAGAAAGGTCAATGTTCTGTAAATACATGTAGTTGCCCAATGCTTCTCTGGTCAATTTCCTCCTCAGCAGAATACATTTAGTGTAATAAATGTTCCATCTGGGAAGCTTTCCAGATTCATCATTAAAATAAAAAAGTAAGCACAGTTGTTTTTAGTGGATCTTTTTTCCATCACAGTATCAGTCACATCTCAGAGGCATGCTGAAATGTGTTGGTGAGTACAAAAAGGTCAGAAGAGAAATGAGAATGTAAAAGAAAGAGAAATAAAACATGAGAGGGGTATGGATTTTACAGGGAAAAGCCCTCATTGTGGAATAAATTTAAGCTTCATGCCTCTTTGTCATCTGCAGGATGATAGCACAATATATTATGAATAAAATTTTAATCTTGCAATTCTTTTTTGCTTTGGCCTAAGACAAAATGACCTCTCTTTCTTTGATTTCTTTAATATTTGTGCACTATCCTATCTTGTATTGTTAGTTATTCTACCTTGTCTTATTTGTATTGTTAGTTATTTTTAATTCATTGAAACCAAGGATCATGCCTTATAGTCTATGAATCTCTTATTGTCTTAATTGGCACTGGCTTCCATTAGAAAATACAATAGATTAGGTGGTTTCAACAACAAAGATTTATTTTCTCAGCATTCCAGAGGCTAGAAGTTTATGATCAGAGTGACAGCATGGTTGGTGTCTGGTAAAAGTTGTTTTGTAAGATGGCCATCATCTTACTATGTGATCACTTGACCTATGTTTTGTGCATAGACAGAGAGATAGAGAGATAGGTAGATAGAGAGGGTTAGAAATAAATATATATAGATAGAGCATGAGAGTTCTGGTGTCTCTTCTTATAGAGGCACTAATCCCATCATGAGGACACCACTGCCTTAACCTCATCTAAACTTAATTATCTCCCAAAGGTCCCATCTCTAAATATCACTGCATTAGAGATACAAGCTTCAATATATGATTTTTGGGGAACACTACAGTCAGTCCATAAGACTCATTTAACCATAGTACAAAACCTTACACACTGAAAATAGTCTATAAACATTAGTTCACTGACTGAATTAAGGAGAATTATGTGGCATGATTTTTAAAACCAGAACTAAAAAAATTTCTGTTCACTTATCAAAACTTTTTTATAACAGGATATAAGAGTTTTGAGTGATGCTTTAGATAAGGGAGGGGAATTTTGATAAGAATCGCATGAGAAGAAAGATGTATTTAATTTTTTTTTAAAAGGAAATTTAAAGGGAAGACCACAAGGAAGCCTTATTGTTTCCATCTTATTATTTTGACTAAATATTTGCTAAATAATAACTTCCAACTATTTCAGCTGAATCATAATGATCAGAAAGTCTAGAAAATTTTATTTATTTCCCTAATTAGATGAAGCTGTTGTTTTTATTTTTTTAAAGATTTTATTTATTTATCTTTAGAGGGGAAGGGAAGGAGAGAGGGAGAGACATATCAATGTATGGTTGTTTCTCATGCATCCCCCGCTGGAAACTGGCCTGCAACCCAGGCATGTTCCCTGACTGGGAATCAAACCATGATCCTTTGGTTTGCAGGCCCATGCTCAATCCACTGAGCTACACCAGCCAGGCCTGAAGCTGTTGCTTTTAAAATGAAATGCATTGATTCTATATAATATGAGAAAATCTCCTGGATATAAGAAGATAACAGTAAGACTGCTGACCAAGATGGAGGTGTAGGTAGATATTCTTTGCCTCTTCACACAACCCAAAGGACAACAACAAATTTAAAAACAAAAAGTAACCAGAATTGCCAGAAAATCAAACTGTATAGAAGTCCTACAACTAAGGAGTTAAAGAAGAAACATTCATTCAGACTGATAGGAAGGGTGGAAATGGGCAGCCAGGGTGGAGAGGATGCATGGCAAAGCTGCAGCTGGTAGACCAGGTGGTCTCACATTTGCATGTGGATAAACTAGGAGGAACAACTGGGGAGTGAGACAGACCATGCAACCCAGGGTTCTGGCATGGGGAAATAAAGCCTCAAAACCTCTGACTTTTGAAAAAACCTGTGGGGGTTGAGGTGGCAGGAGAAACTCTCAGCCTTACAGAAGAGTTCATTGGAAAGACCCACAGAGTCCTAGAACATACACAAAACCACCCCCCACCCCAGGAAATCAACACCAGAAGGGCCCAATTTGCTTGTGGGTAGCAAAGGAAGTGATGGAAAGCTGGCAGAGAGCTGAGCAAGTAGCATTGCTCCCTCTCAGACCCCTCTCCCATATACAGCATCACAATGCAGTAACGTGGGTTGCCCCACCCTGGTGAATACCTAAGGCTCTGTTCCTTACAACATAACAGCTGCACTGAGACAAAAAAATATATAGCCCTTATGAAAGAACATATAAAAGCTCTAAACATAGAACTAAGCAATAAAGAGAGAGCCAACCTATCAGAGGCAGAGTTCAAAACCATGGTAATCAGAATGCTCACAGCTATGATTGACTATGGTTGGAAAATGGAGGAAAAATTGAAGGTTATGAAAAGTGAAATGAAGAGAAAAGTAAGGGAAATTTACAGTGAAGGGATGGAAAATGTCACTCAAATCAATGATTTGGAGCAGAAGGAAGAAATAAACATTCAACCAGAACAAAATGAAGACACAAGAAATCAAAAACAGGAGGACAGGCTCAGGAACCTCCAGGACAACTTTAACTATTCCAACATCCAAATCATAGGGTTCCAGAAGGAGAAGAGGAAGATAAAGAAATTGAAAACTTATTTGAAAACATAATGAAGGAGAACTTCCCCAATCTGGCAAAGGGAGTTGCCTTCCAGAAAGTCCAGGAAGTTCAGAGAGTCCCAAAGAAGTTGGACCCCAGGAAGCATACACCAAGGCACATCATAATTACATTAGCCAAGATTAAAGATAAGGAGAGAATCTGAAAAACATCAAGAGAAAAAAAGACAGTTACCTACAAAGGAGATCCCATAAGACTGTCAGCTGTTTTTTTCAAAAGAAACTTTACAGGCAAGAAGGGGCTAGAAAGAAGTATTCGAAGTCATGAAAGGTGAGGACCTACATCCAAGATTACTCTCTCCAGCAAAGCTATCATTTAGAATGAAAGGGCAGATAAAGTGCTTCCTGGATAAGGTCAAGTCAAAGGAGTTCATTATCACCAAGCCCTTATTATAGGAAATGTTAAAGAGACTTATCTAAAAAAAGATCAAAACTATGAACAGTAAAATGACAACAAACTCACAACTATCAATAACTGAACCTAAACAAAAACAAAAACACACTAAGCAAACAACTAGAACAGGAACACTATCACAGAAATGGATGTCACCTGGAGGGTTATCAATGAGGAGGGGGAGGGGCAGTGGGGGAAAGGTACAGAGAATAAGTATAAACAGTAGGTACAAAATCAACAGCGGGAAGTTGAGAATAGTATAGGAAATAGATAAGCCAGAGAACTTATATGTACAACCCACAGACATGAACTGAGGGGGAGGGATACTGATGAGGGAGGGTTGTAGGGCAGAGGGGAATAAAGAGTGGAAAATAAACAACTCTAATAGCATAATCAATAAAATATATTAAAAAGAAGATAATAGTAAAACTTTCATTTATATATTTGTCTCAAAAGATAAGGAAGCAATTAAACTCCCACTTCACAAGGTATATCTTAAAAGGAGTATCCTAGTATATCTTTTTATAAGCATTTTGTGATGTCTTGCAGTTTCTGTTGGTCTGGTTTTGTCATTTTAGTGGAATAAAATATTTTCAAATGGATGAGTGACTTTAAATAACACCAAGTTAAGTCAAGAAAATAAAAATCATCCTAAGCATTTCAAGCATAAATAAACTTAATTTTGGGAATGAAGTCATACAATACTATTGGAAGGGCTGAAAGAGCAAAATCAAGGGGACAAACACTGATCCTGTTGTTGATGCAGAAAATCAGGAAGTTCTGTTGCCTTCCAAAGCTCAGGAAGTACGGGAATATGTGAACAAAGTCAGTCACCTCTGCCCATTGCCCTGAATGATGATGGTAAGAGGATGGCATTTGACCAACTGTTGTCACTATGCGCAGCTGTCGAAGCCCAAGCACCTTTCACTATCTAGAGGAGCAGATGGAATGGACTTGAAGCACCTTTCCCCTTACAGATCTTCTGAAGTGCTTTGCATTGGTAGAATCTCAACTCTAAGAACACTGCTGGCAAGGGAGTCTGGGAAAGTCTTCTAGACCTTGCAGCACAAGGGAAAGCCCAGCAGAGAATAGAGTGGTTGTTGAGTACAGAGCTACAAGTTCCAGCCAAGAGAGAAATACTAATAATGCCAACATCAGAAAACAAGAACATTGCAGAGTTGACACTTAATTCATGACATAAACTCTGCCACTCTATAAAATGCTTTTAAAAAAGCAACTGTTTTTATAAAAGTATATATACAATATATGTATACTAATGTGATATATATATGTATAGAGTAGGTATAAATATTCTAATTGAGCATGTATGTGTGTATTTATATTCTAATTGAATAAAAATCTTCCCCCAAATTATAAGTCATCAAAAAGTATTTTAAATATGGATTTATATCTATTGTTATAGTGTTCCATTCTAAATTTTAGTGTTAGCTGATAATAATAAGAACCTTTATGCATATAAATACATTTAAACTTTAAATATAGAACATAAAAACAATGATTATGTTGTTTCAAGTGATATTTAAGTAACACAAGCCTTGTTCCAGTAGTTTACAGAATTCCACTAAGCTTAATGATAAATATTTGAAAGCCCCTGTTGAAGTTTTTAAATAAATAATGATAAGGGGGAAAAAGTGTATACTGTTGGGGAAACAATTCTTCTTTCTTTTATGTTAAAAGTATTTGTGATGATAAATAGAAA
>PVKM010013166.1:0-30641 GCA_004027735.1 Carollia perspicillata
GGTCAATGTTAGACAACCTCTTTGGAGCTAAAAATCCACATTTTGTGGCTGCCTCTTCTGGGCCTGTGTGTGCATTGGAAAGACCAAGCTGCACACCAAGGATGGCATTTACTAGCACCGGCGCCAGGGACAGGTCAGCAAATGTCCCAATATGCTCTGAGATCTGCCTCTGCCTATTAGGCTCAGCCACTGAAATAGCCTCTGGCAATACTCAGGTTGCATGAGGTAGGTTCCTATGAGTCACCAGGTAAGGGCAAGCGGTGTTCACCAGAGTGATACCGGTTCAAACTCAGTGCCAGTGCTGGGTCTGTGATGACTCCCACCAAGTTCCTGCAGACCTTTGTGGTAGGGAGGGGTATTAGGGAGTCAGCAGGGTGAGTCCAGCAGAGTTCATCAGGCCCAAACAGACCAAGGTTTGGCCGGTACTAAAACTTCTTGTATGTATATCTTGGGTATTAGTATGTCAGAAGAAGAAATTATAAAAGTGTATTTTTGGGGTATAGATTACATTACAGTTTGATAACAACTATAGATTTACTTGCCCAGTTTATAAACAGTTTAAAAGTGCTTACATATGCACAGTATTGATTATATTTCAAAATCTTTGTCAGTTTAAAAAGTTTTTAAATATGAATCTTGTGTACTTAGCAGGGTTGAACATCTTTTTGTGATTATTGACAACTTTTATTTAAATTATGATTTTTAGTGTACTTTGCCCATTTCTCTCTTATGTTCTTTTTGTTAATCTTTTGAAGATCCTCTGTATATTCTGTGTATTCTAACATATTTATCATTGTGTACTAAGTTGTCTCATTTACAATATACTTTTTACCAGTTTATTTTTCTGAATTTTGTTTGTATGTAATTTACTTCATTTTTAAGTTTTAGTTCTTCTGACATACTTTTCTATACCAAGATTATACAGCTGTTACCCATGTTTTCTTGTAATAATTTTGCAGTTTTTATTTATTTACAATGAATGTTATTTTATTTTGGTATAAGGAGGTATCAGAGTCTATGGTTCCTTTCCTTTTATCTGTTCACTAAGGCTCCCAGTCTTAAGAATTACATCTCTAGTTGAGGGCATATTTCTGCTATAGCTTAGTGTAATTAAAAAGTATAATCGGGGCTTGTAGTTAAGAAGGAGGCGTAGGTAAACATGGCTCACATCCTTGCACAACCACAGCAAAAATTACAAATTAACTACAGAACAACCATCACCCAGAATCATCAGAAAATCGAGCTGTATGGAAGTTCAACAACCAAGGAATTAAAGAAGTCACATTCATCTAGACGGGTAGATGGGGTGGAGACATGGAATGGGCGGTCTCACACCCACGTGAGGGTGTGAGGGATACCTCAGAAGAAGTGAGGGATCCCAGCTCCACACCAGACCACACAGCCCAGGGTTCCAGTGCCAGGAAGTTGAGTTTCCATAACTTCTGGCTGTAAAAACAAGTGGGGGTGTTGGGGTGGCGGGAGAAACTGCAGGTTTCTCAGGAGTTTCCTCTTAAAGGGCCCATAGTGGACTCAGGACTTAGGCAGACTCACTCCCTCTGTGCTCCAGCATTGGGGCAGCAGCAAGAAGGTCACCTGTGGTGTACAGGGAGAAACTGAAGTATCTGGCGTCAGGGCAGGAACCTGCAATTTAGAATACTCTATCCAGCAAAGCTATTATTTAGAATTGAAGGGCAGATAGAGTGCTTCCTAGACAGGGTAACACTAAAGGAGTTCACCATCACCAAGTCGCCATTATATGAAATGTTAAAGGGACTTACCTAAGACAAAGATGACCAAAACTATGAACATTAAAATGGCAGTAAATTCACAACTATCAACAATTGAATCTAAAAAACAAACTAAGCATACTTACCTGTCAGGGCAGATACCATGATCATGAAGGTGGTTTTCCCAGGGCGAAGCTTATCCATTGTAGTCCCATGTGCTGACCCCTGTGATTTCCCCAAATATGGGAAGCTCAATGGCATAATTGGTAGAGGAGGACTGCATTCACACTCTCCTCTAAAAAAATGAAAATAAATAAAAAACAAACTAAGCGAACAAGCAGAACAGAAACAGAATCATAGATAAGGAGATCATTTGGAGGGTTGTCAGTTGGGAAGGGGAAGGAAGAGAAAGGGGAAGAGGTACAGGGATTAGCAAGTACAAATAGGTAGCTACAGAATAGACAGGGGGGTGTTAAGAATAATATAGGAAATGGAATAGCCAAAGAACTTACAGCATGACCCATGGGCATGAAGTAAGAGTGAAGACTGCCAGAGGGAATGGGGGATGCCAGGTGGAGGTGGGCAAAGGGGTAAAAATTGGGATAACTGTAATACATAATAAAATATATTTTTAAAAAGTATCACAGTTATACAATTTAGAAATTTTCAACAATCTTTTAATATATTGTGAAAAGAACCTCATGTTACTTCCCAGGGATATGATTAAACTTACATATGTCATAAATCTCACAAGTAATTTCCCATCATTAATTTGTTTTAATAAAGATACTTTTATGGTATGACTTAGCTGTGAGTGCTCTCTGAACATTTTACTTGCTAAATACACACTTTTATAAGTTCCTTTGTTGTTACGATTCCATAAAGTTTATGAAGTTTTAGTGACACATTTTTATAAATAAAAAAGAAAATGTTTGTTCAATTTTCCAGGTTTTATTTACATATTATTTGCAGAAACACTTATTTTACTGTGCAGTAGGGGTAGTAGTTTGCCTTTGGTTCCTGGGAAGGATTTTGTGGAACCTTTTTGATCTCTTCTTCCTTAGTTCCCCACCTCATTGCTTTTTCCTTTCTGTTTTTTGTTCTCTGGTGGTAGAGGGAGATAAAGCAAGGTAACAGTAGGTAGGAGGAGACAATTTTGCTTATTAATATGTAGATACTATTAAGTACCTGAATATAGGAAATTAATATGAGAAATACGTGGTATGTAACATGTTTTTATTCCTATTTAATTTTTCTATTTCTTAGTATTTGATAGAATGCAAATTTTTTTATGGCAAATACTTTCTTTGATAAGGTCTTAAGGACCAATTTCATGTTCCATCATTTATAATTTATTTGTTACTCATCTTTTGCTCTCCTTGCTTCTTCTGCTGAGAACATAGTTTAATCATCATTAGGTTATTTGATGAACTTTAAATTAAAATGTTTTTAATAGGGTTGTCTGTAGAAATACTTTTTCTTCCTATATTTGCTTTTATTTTTTATTTCCACAGAGAGGACATGCTGTCTGAACAACTGTACAGTGGCCAAAAGAATTGGAAAAGGAAAAGATGCTACTATCATCTTTGAGCATTTCGGAAAACCTGTAGATCCATTAGTTCAGGAAAATTGTTCATGCAGTGCACTAAGTTCAGAGATAAATTCTTCCAACTCAAATATTTCTAATTCCTATGAAAACGTGCAAAATGGAAACATTTCTGTAATTGAAACACACAGTGGACAGATGAAGCACAATGTAACACAGTGTTGTAGAGACACTTCTCAAGTACAAGCAGATGATTCAGGTCTTTCATTTATTCCCAGTGATACCAAAGAAAATGTTAATGGTGACTTGTTAAATTTGACACATCTTAAAAATGTTTTAAGTGGTCTTCCTGCTGCTTTTCCCTTTCATAACAATATTGGCTCAAGCACAGTTATTACTTCAAAACTCATCAAAGACCCAAGACTTATGAGGAGAGAAGAAAGTGTGGAAAAACAAAATAATATTACAGGTTTAAATAACATTTTGCCATTTAAAAAGAATTTAGATTTTGTTAATTCAGGAACTAACCTGACTATGCCAACTAATTCTGCCTCCTCATCTAAAGTCATGCCTGGTGATGATGCTATTCTTACTAATTGTTTGGATGCACCTTGCTTCAAAATTTCTTTTGATGATTCACAAGCTCAGGCTCACAACATGGGCTCTCAGGACCGTGGTTATTATACAACTCCCAATAAAATTACTGTGGCAGAACAGTGTCAGGACCAAGACAATTTTTCCTTCCCTATGTGTTTGTCAAATGGAGTTCCAGAAGTTAAGAACCAAAAACACAGTGCAGAGAAAGCCCAGAGATCTCAACAGAGAAGTAACATCCCACTTTTAATTGAACAAAATAGTGAACCACATAACTCTGATAAATCAGTGAATACTTGTACAAAAGGGTATGACAATCATATTTCTCAGGAATCACAGTCTTCTAATTTAAAAACTTCATGTCAGACTAATCACCAAATGTCTGCAGTTTTTCAGTTCCAAAAGGAGAAAAGTATACCTGAGTACATTCAAAACATTGGAAAAGTGAGAAACTTCACTGGCCTAGAAGATGGTTCCAAACACGTACCAACACAAAATTTGTGGGAAAAGATTGATAATTATCATACTAATGAAACAAAAATCAGTCCAATAGATAATAGCATTTCTTTGCACCAAGAATATGAAGAGGATAAGAGTCTTAATTATTTGGGGGGGAAATGTGATCAAAGATTAATCCCTCAGGAATTAGAAATCTCAAAATCTTCCATATCTACCACAAATTATAAGTATGAGCTAGATTATCTAGCATTGGAATTACAAAATAATCTTACTCCAGGAGTGGAGAGCCTTTCACAGAAGCATCCTCAACACTGTTTGGAGAATGAAGGTGACATTCACAGCAATTTTGCCATTTCTCAAAAACTAATGGAACTGAAATTGGAAAGAACAAATCAAAACTGTGTTGGCATTATAACTGATGCTTTCCAGGAAGCAAAAGACATTTCCCATGTCAAAGACCTACCAATGGATGTAGTTATTTTATCTCATGACATTAAAACAGCTCATGACAATTCAAATTGCAGCATAGCAAGAGAACATACATGTATCAATAGAAAAAATAAAAATGATCCAATGTTATTAGAAAGGATTCAGAGAGACTTTGGAACTTCTCAAGTTGATGATAAAGGTCAAGGTCATACTCTGTTCTGTAATGCACAGTTGAATAATGATATACATCTCACTGTTAATTTCAAAGAACAAAGAGATGATAAAGAAAACCAAAATGAGGCTAAAGGGAAAGACATTGCTTCATCTACAGAAAACAACATAGAAAATATATGCAGAGATGAGAGGCAGGGTGTTCATACAAACAAAAGTTTTATTATAGATGAAAGATGGGAGAATAAAAATTACAATAATGTAGAAATTCTGAGCTGTGAAGAATTTACTACATTTAATTTGCCTCCAGGAAAAAAATGTATATCAGCAGAAACTACATTATTAGAAACTGGAGATACTCTCACTGCCATAGAACAAAAAGATACACAAAATACTGTAAGGAATGTAAAGCATCCTAATAGTTGCAAAATCTCAGGCTCTTCAGAGCACGTAGCCTCAAATGCTCTGTTACAGATCAATAGTACTATGATGTCCACATTAGAAACAAATGGAGATCACCAAAGATACAAGTTTAAACAAACTTGTTCTTCTGAGAGTCCAGATTTGGGGTTAGTAAAAAGTAAGGTTTCTGATTATGAAATGTATATGGATAAAAATAAATTACACAACTCATTTCATAAGTCAATAAGTGATAATGTAGTTCTTCAAAGTATTGAATTGGAAAGTGAGATTGAAGTAGTATCAGAAGAGTGCGATGATGCTTTTCCATCTCAACAAGATACTCATAGCCATGTAAATACACGGTATGAAGAGTTTGGGGCAATCTATGAGGAATTGAAATCTCGTATTGATTGGGAAAGTCTTCTAGGAAGCAGTAATGGGGAGAAGGAAGTTTTGAGAAGCACCACAAGAAGGGAGCATAGTGATCAGCATTACTCTGATTATGCCTCTACACAAAAAAACAAAGCAGAGCTCTTTAACCCAATTTTACTTCCAGATCTACAAATTAGAATTACTAATACACTTATTCCAGGTATCAGTTCCACTGTTAAGTCCTTTTCATTGAAAGATAATATTTGCAAATATATCACTGAAGCCACAAAACCAGAGATAAGTGAAGAGGTGGGGAAAGTTCCGGGATTTGAAATTTACTCCCAGTGTCATGGAAATTCACGTTACTCATTTGAAGATGAATTTGGTAATATAAAGCAAGAATCAGGAATAGTGAGTGAATCTGAAATCTCACTCTCTTTTGACTTTAGTGATAATACACATGTGAATCACACGTCTAAAGAACAAAGCAGTGGACCTTTGCTTACTGAACCTTCAAGTGTCACAATAAATAATGAAAGTAAATGTTCCCTTACAAATTCAAAAACTGTTTGCAATGATACAAGAAGTAAAAAAGACACAGAATCAAGAATTAGCAAAAGAAAGCTACATACACCTTTTAGAGACCAGACCATACCACACCATGAAATTTGTGAAAAAAAGAGGAGGCTAACCAATCAAGATTCATCTGAGTGTTTTTCTTCATTATCTGAAGGACGAATTAAAACCTTCTCGCAGTCAGAAAAACACATTCGAAGTGTTCTGGACATTCTAAATAGTGAAGTATCTTTATGCAAAAGCAAATGTCTTTCTAAAAAACTTGACAGTGCTCTTCTTTACTTAAAAAAAGCTCACAGAAGAGTTAACACATCTTTGGAACTTATAGCTAAAGTGGGAGAAACAAGAAAGGGCCCATTACCAAAATCATATGAAATAATATGCAATAATTTCTGGGAAATTTGTGACCTTCAAGGTTATGGTTCTGTTTCTGAAAGAAGATACTATTCCACTAAGCATTTTTTCCCAAAAAGAAAATATGACAAACCAGGAGAGAAAAGAGCTTTGGGATTTGAAGTTAATAAATCATTAACTCCTGTATCAAAGTACCAGTTTGATAGAACAAGTAAGGAAAGAACCACAAAGTGCTTTTCTAAGAAAAATGTGACCAACAGTGTCTCCAGGAGTCACAGCACCCTTCACGTGGGAGAATTTTGTGATCAAGAATATCCTGAATCACAGTTAACTCTGGGCTCCACATCCCAAAGTACAAGTCAGTCAACTTATAACAGTATCTATAAGAAAAATCCAGAATCCTCAGAGCTTCAACTCTTTTCTGGAAAGATGGGGTGTCTGTTTTTTCCAGATTGCCCAGATGAAAAACTAACTGAAAAAGAACATCAAATTAGCATAAAGTCTTTATCTAACATTAATAAATATGAAAAACCTGAGAAACATTTAGCACATAGTAATGAAGATGCAGTAAAAGAAAGTGCTGAGGCAAATGAAGTAATAAATAAAACTAATTCTGTATCTTTACATTGTGTAAGAGAAAACAATGTAAGTTTTAGCACAGATGAAAATTATGATGCAACTTGCATAGCTCACACAGAGGTGAAAACTGACGTAGTTATTTCAGTCTTAGAATCAGATGTGACGCACTTCTTGAATGTTGATAACTACAAACCAGATAACCTTATTTCACCTGGTTATAAAAGAAACCTGGAAATAAATTTTCTAGAAAAATGGACATCTCCTAATAAAAACTCCACACCAGGCACTATCACAGGGAATGTCCATTTGGACTCATTACATCAAACTCTGATAAAAAGCAAAGAGTGTAATACTCTTCCTCAGTTAGCAGCTGCTCCAGTGACAGATAATGAGAGAGAATCTAAAAACACATATTTGGATGAACAGAGAGGTTTTGCTATAGATTCTTTTTCAGCATGCACCAATGTACCACACCATCAGCAAGAATGTAGTAGAAAGAAGCTTCTAAAGACAGAACAATGGTATCCAAGTAGTTGCGTCCATATAGACAGGAATGAAACACATGTTACTGAGAACTCTGAGTTGGATCTCATACCAGTAACTGAAGAAAGTAAAAGTTACAGGGAAAATATAATGAGACTTCTTTTTAGTGATAGTTCCCTGTTCTTAAAAGATAATATAAAGGGTTCTTCAAAAAAATGTATTTCAAAGAAAAACATTCCAGATAGAAAAATGTGGAAAGTTAAACAAACTGAAAAAGCCAAAGATTCAGGTCACAAAAGTGTGACCGAAAGATCTGCTGTTAAGAATGAGTACAGAAATCAAAAGAAAAAGATTTTAGCAGATGACGCCTACATAAGTGAGAAGACAATTAAAAATAACTTGATTGATTCTCATCAAGGCATTAAGAATACTACTGAGGTCATCTCTTTGAATAACACAGCTTCTAATCAGCTTAATGATAGAAAGAAAGAGGGGCAAGTTAAAGTTAGTATTGACTCTCAGTCTGATTCTACCTTGCATTCAGAACTAACCTGTAATTCCAAACCAGACATATTAGGAGTTAATCATACGCCTTTTCTACGTGCTCACTCTGAAACCTCCAAAGTGTCTACTCCTCGGAAGAATCCTACATTGTACGTGAATAAATTAAAAGAAAAACACAGCTCAGCTGATCATTCAGGTCTTACAGCTAGGCTTGCTCAAATTTTGAGGAGGGCAGATGAAGCATCATCTTTACAGAGACTACAGGAAGAAACTAAGGTTTGTCAAAGTATTCTCCCATTATTTGTTGAAGCTTTTGAAAAAAAACAAGAATGTTCACTTGAGCAAATCTTGATTTCAAGAGAACTCTTGGTAGAAAAAAACCTGTGGAATAATTGCAAGCACAAATTAAAACCATGTGCTGTTGACTCCTTGGTAGAACTCCAAATGATGATGGAAACTATTCAATTCATTGAAAACAAAAAAAGGCTCTTAGGAGGTGAACCGACATTCCGAAGCTTGCTTTGGTATGATGAGACATTGTACAGTGAGCTGCTTGGCAGGCCGCGTGGATTTCAACAACAATCCAATTTCTATCCTGCTTTTCAAGGAAGGCTAAAATATAATGCATTCTGTGAGTTGCAGAACTATCATGATCAATTAATTGAATTATTAGGAGACACCAAAAAGGAAAACAATTCATATTATGCATTCTTAAAATGCAAACGACAGATTAAAGAGTGTGAAGCAATATTGAGACATTGTTCTGATTGTTTTGACTTTACCCTTTCTGTTCCATTTACCTGTGGAGTTAACTTTGGAGATAGTTTAGGAGACCTAGAAACCTTAAGAAAAAGTACTTTAAAGCTAATCGGTATGTATGGGGACTCTCCTAAAGTTGATTCCTATCCAGGAAAACGAGACCATTTGTGGATTATCATTGAAATGATATCCTCAAAAGTTAATTTTATCAAGAGCAGTGAAGCAGTAGGTATCAATATATCTCTTTTTGGTCTAGAACATATCTTTTTTGATGCTGCAAAAAGTCTTGTTTGGAAAGAGAAGAAACAATCCTTCAGCAAAAAATATCCAGGACAGAAGAACAAAGGAACACTACTCAAGATGAATCAACATTCTTTTTCCAAATTGCAAGAGATATATGATACATTGTCTAAAGATTTAAGTAGTGAACAAATTTCCAATATTGGGTTTGAGGAGAATATTATGGCTTCCAGGAAGTCAGATGATCTAATAAACAAAGCAAAAATTAACATAGAAAACTGTAGGCTTAACAGTACTTCGATTTCACACCCAGATATCTGTTTTATTAGTGAAATATTGGACCAAGCTAAATTTGCAGACTTTAAAACATTACAGGAACTCACTTCGAGATGTACTGATCACTTAGAAGTTTTAAAAAAATACTTCCAAATGCTGCAAGAGGATAACAGGGATGATATTTTTATCACAGAAGAAAATGTTTTGGATGTGCTTGAAAACCACAGCCATGGGGCAGTAATTTTAAAACCTGCAGCCACTGAAACCTATATTGAAATAGCCATGCTCTTAGAAACAGTTCACTTTCTTAAAAACGCAATGGCAAAGAAACTAGACAAACAAAGGTTTCGAGGTATGCTTTGGTTTGATTTGTCACTTCTTCCTGAGCTCATTCACTGCCAAGAAAAAATGGCTTCTTTTTCATTTCTTAAAGATAACACAACAGATCATCTTTGGAAAGTGATAGAGACTGCTATTTCTGAACTTAAGAAAGATCTGGATATTACCTACAAATATAATGAAGCTATTAATTGCTCATATGCTCTTCATTTGTTCTCAAGAGAACTTGAAGAACTTTCAGAAATTAAGAAACTTCTGAAGAAGTCTAAGTATTCCATTTCCACATATATTGACTTTGTGCCATGTATAGCATCTATAAATTATGGAAGCACTATGACACAGTTAGAATACAACTACAATCAGTTTTCTGCACTGCTCAAAAATTTATTGGCTGCCTCACGAAAAGATTTAGGGAAAATGGCCCATACTGTGAAAGTCATGAAAACTATTGAACATATGAAGATAATATGTGCTAAGAATGCTGAATTAACCCTTTCCTTCATCCTATGCCAAATGCTGCATAACAGAGAGAATACTTTCCAATTAAAGAGAGACGAAAAAATGAATGTTCATGTGAAACCTAGGAGGAATACCAATAAATCCAGTACTCGTATGATGGCACCTTTAATTTCAGAGTGCATGATAAAAAATGTTTCAAATTCTTCTAAAAAACGACATGTCACTGTAGACAAATGTCAGGATTCTCAGGAACAAGAGAAAAACACTACTGTTTCCAGTTGTAAAAAACAAAAGGTAACAAACGTTTTAAAACAAAATCTACATAGTTTTGAGAACAAGTCTAGTCTTTAAGCTAATTAGTTAGCCAAATTGTAAAAATTGATCATGGCTTACATACTGCCTTGCAAAATGAATTTACTAAAGCGTTGGATTCAATAATTTATATTATCTAAAAATATAAATGGTTGTGTATATGAGATACCTTACACATGTCCTTTAAATGTACAAGTTAAATCATTTAACTTAGAAAAAACATTTCTTGGAATTAGTTAATTTTCATTGCTTCTTAAGGGGAATTCCAACATTATGAATGTGAGTTAAGTGAATGACCAAGTATTTATTGAGTAGCTTTTATATAACAAGTCTACATGGTTAATGTAGCGAATATTAAAAACTGCTAAGAGAGCCTGTATTTTTTACCATTATCCACATGGAGAAATAGGACAGATATTTTTAAATAGATTATTATGAAGGTGTTAGAAGTCCTGCATAAACATATTTCAGGTAACAAATTTTATACAGCATTTTTTGTGTTCTTGGTACTGTTACAATATTGTACAAATGTGTATTAACTCTTTATTATGCACAAAAGCCTTATGATATAGGCACTGTTATTTTCTTCTTTATAGTTAAGGAAATTGAGACCTTGCTAGTATGGCTGGATTGGTCAGGTGTCATCCGACAAAGCGAAAGGTCTCTGATTCATTTCCCAGTTAGGGCACATGCCAGGGTTACAGGTTTGCTTCTGATCTGGACGCGTACAAGATGGAACCAATAGATGTTTCCTTCCTTTCTTTTTTCCTCCCGTCCCTTCTCTCTAAAAATAAATAAAATCTTTAATTAAAAAGAGGTAAGGAAACTGAGGCATAGAAAGGTTAAATAGCTTTCCCAATGTCACAGGGTTGTTATTAAATGTGAGAGCCCAGATGTAAACCCAGGCAGTCTCTGCTAACAGGTGCCTCTGTTGTACTCTGAGAGGCTTCTCTTAAAATTTTTCAAGAATTTCTCAGTTCAGAAGTGATGAAAAACCAATATGCAAAATGAAAAGTAGGATTTTTTTTCTCAGCTCACTCTAACTGTATTCATTAGCTGTAGAGACTAGGAAACTAATCATTAGGTATTACATTATGTTTCTAGGAAAATGCATAATAAACAACCGCTTTATAAACATACTTCCAAAACAGGAACACAAGTTGTGTATTTCACGTTGAGTAAAAAGATACAAAAAAGGTGTAAGTATTGAGAAAAACAACAACAAAAAAAAAAACAGGGGGAAGGTTTATGTGTTGATTTCATGGAATAACACAAAGCCTTGCCTTAAAGTAAAAAAAATGTTACCAGATGATTGTAAAAATGAAGAAGGTATCTTAAGTTATGGAAAGTAACATGAACAAAGACTCAATGCTTATTGACCTATCTTGAGAAATAAGTTTAAAAGTAAGTCTAGAACAAAAAATTTAACTTAGTGGACAAGCTAAAGATGGAGATTGTTTCAGATTATGAAATGTCCTAAGGAGTTTGAACTTCATTTTCTACATGTTGATGGACAGTGTTCTGTGAAACATGTATTTTCAGTAATTTAAAGATATTTTGAATACATTTAGAAGTAGTAAGTCATCCAGGACTTAGAAAAGTGTGCTGTTTCACAGAATAAGAAAGGAAAACTCATGTTTGACAAATATTACTTACAGTGGGGCTTAGTGACTAGATTACTAAAAAGTATAAAAGAGGGAGCAGTGGTAAAATGGACTCCCAAGATTTGTTATAAAATATGAGAATAAAAATAATTTTGCAAATGTCTTAAGTGTCTCCAAACATTAATGAAATATGGGAAGTCTGGAGGAGTCACTGCTTTTTGAAGGGAAGGATCAATAATGAATGTAGTGTTAGTGCATTTTAGATGATGACAGAACTAGTTATTGTAAATATCTGCTATTAAGATAGTAAATACTTATACTATATTTTAAACCATCACCAATGCAGCTTTACTTTGTATCTTTTAAACATAGGTTAATGAGAAAGGTGTCACAAAAATCAACAGAGAAAAGGC
Organism: Carollia perspicillata; assembly: GCA_004027735.1. Classification (NCBI taxonomy): domain Eukaryota; kingdom Metazoa; phylum Chordata; class Mammalia; order Chiroptera; family Phyllostomidae; genus Carollia; species Carollia perspicillata. Next base: position 12,599 of record PVKM010013166.1, read on the forward strand.
AGCGTTCAAGCATCCAAGGTAGGAGTTGCTGTCAGCTGTATCTGAAGAAAAACTAAACAAAACTGAGCACATACTAAGCAGCAAGACTAAACCATTTATTTATGTACACCTGTGCTGGATCATACATATAAGTTAGGGAATAAGAGTAATCTAAAGAGGGAGCAGGTTGTTTGAGATTAATGCAGTTTATTAAGTAAGGCCAAAAGATAATGAACTTTATTCTGTAAGTATTGAAGGGTAGTGTCCTGTGAAATGTATTTTTTAAAATCTGTAAAGGGAAAAAAGATTCTGAGTACAGTTAGAAGTTGTAAGTCAGCCAGGACTTAGAAAAGAGGGATATTTTAATAATTAAAGAGTAAAAGTAATATTTGACAGATATTACTTAAAGAACTGATGGTGCTTAGTGACGGATTTTACTAAAAATGGTGTAAAAGAATAGGACAAGTGATTAGATTTTTTTAAACTTGTGGACTTCAGAGACCATCACATTTCAAAATTGGCTAAAAAGATATAAATTGCCAACTTACATTACTAAGTGGGAGCTTAGTTATAGACACACATAAACACACCAGCGTTTCATTAAAGGATGTTTAACGCTCTAATATACACAGAACTTGATTTCAAAAGAAAGCCTAGCTCTTGAAACTGAATTATTTTTAGGAAAATCTCAGTACATTGTGGATATTTTTCTTATTTTGATGTGAAGTGCCACCATTGGACTTGTTGACTGTCACTTGTTTTATTCAGCTCACTAAGATTTTCAGTTTACGATAAGCTTTATTTTCTTCCATCTTTTCATTTTATGAAGGAAAATAATATAAAATACAAAAAATATGTTTTATGTTTTTTTATGTTTTACTCCTTTAAATGCAACATTTTACTTCCTGGCACATACAACTTTTAATAGTTATGTAGTGGTATAAAAAAGAATAGGCTGTTAGAAGAGTAACATATAAACAAGGTCTATAATCATCTTGATTTGGGTAACTAAGTATAGGTGGTATTTGCCACTCAAAGAATCAAATTTGGTTTCACCTAGCAGGAAAATTAATAATAAGGTTAATAAAGGGTGTTATCTTCATGGAAGAATATCCTCTAAGAAAATACATAAAAGGACAGACGACACAGGCAACTGTCAGGTGGGGCATCACTGAAACATCATTGGAGATGTCATAAAGTCAAAATTGTACTTTCTGGAAACTGTGTCAAAGTATTATATCAGGTTAGATGGCAATCTAATTGTCATTAAAATGCTTCTGAAGGAAGCTGGATTAAGTAAAATATGGAACTTTTAATTTCGTAAGTGGAAAATACAAGTTCGAGGCCAAAGATTAATTTTGCTTGACTCTAGAGGAGTACTTTTTTCTTTTCAGCATGTTCTTTTCCAGATATAATTAAAAGAAATTGATGAGACACCAAAAGATACATTTCCCTTGGGGACCTATGTTAACTGTTTGGTTCTGTACATTCCCATAGTGGATGCTTCCTTCAGCCTGTTCGAAACTGTCCACATTTATGTAGGAATGACAAAAATATTAAATTGGCAAGGAATTTTGGAGGTTTGCTTTTTCTGTTCTCAACTTTGAACAGACAAAATATCTTAGTTGTTAGTGATAACAGAAGACCTTGGAGGGCAGGGCATGCTTGGCTGTTCACCAGTTAGATGTGTAGCCATGTGTTAAGTAAAGAATATTGTCAGTGGGTTGGAGGCATATGAATTAGAATCTACACTAAAAGAATCAAATAACAATGCTTTTCTGTTTCTAAAGGTCTCTAGCAGGAAATATCCAAAGCATAAAATAAATTTTTACAAGATTGGAAGCTCTGTATATTTTTAAAATACATATTTGAAATGTGGAGTAGACCACCTTATGCAGGAAAAGTATCTAGATTCAAACCAAGGTAGTAAAGCTGGGGGAAATATGTTACTTGTACACAGCCAATAGAGAGAGAAATGTTAATATTAAGAACTCTTTTCTTGAATAAAAATTTCAAATATGTTATATTAAAATTTTGCAACTGTATATTTGAAATGGTTTTTATAATATGTTACACTTAATAGGACCACAAGATCTCATCCTGAAAGTGAAAGCGAAATAGGACCAAGTTCATCTGGAAATCTGAAAAGAAACTATGGATCTCAAAAAAAGGTTGAAATGCAAAGATCACTACCTGCCTCACCTTTACCTTTAAAGAACCTAAAAGACACTTGCATGTTGAAATCGGAGGGAAGAATTGATTTAACCAATATTTCATCTGATACTTCAGAAGAATTCACTGGACATCAGGAAAAGGTAAATAGCATGAAGAAAAATGTGAATTTTAATACTGCTGAAACAAAAAGCGATAAGAAAGATTGTTCTCCTTTTGCAATTTGTGACCAAAAAAGTGTACATGGAACCTTTTCAAAAGACCATGAAACACCTTCACAGAAGAAACTTCTTAACAATTCCCCAGATCCCTCAGACATAAAACCAGAAACTGATGCTACTTTTCTGTCTAATGCATTAGTGCCCTCAAAGCCTATTTTCTGTCTTGTGAGTGATATCCATGCCAATTTAGAAATGAATGGCACTGTCTTTGAACTTCAAGATAATGAAATATTAAACTCATCTATTAAAAATTCTACAGGCACTAAATCTCCAGAACCCACATTTATCCAGAACAAAATACCTCTTCAACAAATAAATGAAACACAACCTGGAAAAACTGAGTCAAAAGAAAAATATGTGAAGGATACATTGAATCCCAGCACTGTACCTGTTGAAACATCTGAAAACATAACCCTTAATGTCAGTCAAACAGCGGAACAAAAGAATAATAAAAATTCTTTTTCTGAACAAAAGAAGAATAAAAATTCTAAAGTCCTAACTCAGAATGCTGCCACACATTGGAATGAGCTTCCACAGGCTGCACGTACCCCAATATATAATTCTTCTGAGCACTCATTTGGAACTGTATCTCCTTCCTGTGCTTGGTATGTTTATCATTACAGCAGTAGCAATGGCAGCTTCATTACCCAGACATACCAAGGCATAACATCATATGAAGTACAGCCATCTTCTTCTGAGATCTTGACTGCAGTTCCAGGCACTGTCCAAAATATACATTCTAATCTCTTACTCTCTCAATATTTTGGTTACTTCCCTGGGGATCCACGAGCATATGGTCTTATGCCAGCAAATAGGTATTTTCCATCTCAGATGCCTGTTTCTTCCAATGTTCAACAGCCAGCTTTTTGCCAAAGTGCTTCCTATCAGCTGCTGCCACAGGCTGCATACCCTTACCCTCCTAACTTAGGTGTGTTTCCACAAGTTCTTTGGACTTATGGTGAGTTTTGCAAGTTCTAATGCTTGCTTGCATTGAGTTTTTACTTTCATCTTCATATATTTATGTAAATAGAGTTTATAAGTGATGATACATAGCAGTCATTTCTGTGCAGATATGTAGACTTCTTCGAATATTAGGTAGAGTTAAATTAAGTTGTCAGGTATGTTGTTAGAGATGGGGAAAAAGAATTGTTAATATCACTAGTATGTTCTTCAACAAAACTCAATTTCGGTCATTAAGAATATGTCATTATCTTAAGAATTATCTTAAGAAAATATGTCATTTTCTTAAGTCATTAAGAAAATTATAACTAATTCATACCGTGAAGTACGCTTTGACAATGAAAGGGTTTATTAAAGTTTTTAATGACAGTTTTTAAAACTATGTCATATAAATTTACCTATGTAATCAAAGAAATGCATAAAATACTGAAATGAAGTACACCAACATTTCAATCTGTCTGCCTCTGAGTGATAAAGTTTGGGGTTGTGTAGGAAGTATTTTTCTACTGGGGACATATACATTATTTTAATAAATAGAGAAAAATAGAGTTTAAAAAAGTGGATAAAGAAACTTCAATCAGATAAAGCAGTTACTCTTGTTCTGTATTTTAATATACCACCTTGGTGGAAGTGAAAATGGAGTTGAGATGTGTTGATAGAACAACTCGGTAGTTTGCCATTGGAACTTGAAAATTTTTTCCTTGAACATAATTCTATTTGTAAAATATAATGATTATATTATAGATTTTTTTAATTAAATTGAAATGTATATTTACCAGAGTTAAAGCATAATTTTAAAGCAATTATTAATGATCCTGCAAAAACTAGTTATTCACTAACACCTAAGCATTCTACCATTAGAAATAAAATACACTGTTAATGAAGTAAATCTCTTCATGTCTTAACCAGAGAAATGTAAGAGAATTTCTTTTAAATTCAAGGATTGTGTCTTGGTCCTGCACTTCCTTACAAATTATTAAGTAGAAAAATTAATTGAATTAATTCATTTCATTTGTCTAACTTGAACAAAGAGCAGCCTATTAACATAGTTCTATTTCTAAGGAAAAAGCCTAATCAGGACAGCTTAGAGAATATTGTCAATATCATATTAACTGTATATAGTGACAGATGGTTACTAGACTTACTGTGGTCACTTCCTGAGGTATATAAATTTATAAATACTATATTGTACACCTGAAACTAATATTATATTGTATGTCTATAATTTAAAAATGAATTTTAAAAGAGAAAAAAGAAATAACCCCTGATCTAAAAGAGCTTCACAAACGAGGGGGGAAAAATTTGTCGTAGGGGCACCTTTGCACTGGAGTTGACGCTGGCATCTAATACCTGTAGGATAAAATTCAAATTAGGTTGGAATGCAGGGTCCTTCACAACCCTATGTATATAGCCTCCTTTCCCATCGCTTCCATTTCTGTACACAAGTCACATTGAATTTGGAACTGTTCTCCCATAGTACTTTTTGTGTGCACTTCTCAACGTGATAAGGCATCTGAATGTTGTGTGATGTTGCAATTATCTGTATATCATTCCTTCCCTCTCTGCCCCACCAAATGAATTTAAACAGGACTGAGAATTTTTCACCAAAAAACAATCTGAAAAAAACTCTAAAGGAAGGTCTGGGGAGTATATAATCCTTTTTGGTTAATCTGATACATTACTGCTGCTGCTCCTTGTGCTGTAATGATGAATACACCAAGCACAGATGTGACAAACCGATTAATTAAAGCAGACATCTTGACTGTAACTGTTTCATAAAGATTCTCGTAGTTTGAACTTCCTGGTGTTCTTAATAATGTTCTTAGCCCCGGCTGCTGTGGCTCAGTGTTTGAGTGCTGGGCTGCAAATCAAAGGGTTGCTGGTTCGACTCCCAGTCTAGGGCACACGCCTGGGTTGTGGGCCAGGTCCCCCAGTAGGGGGCACGTGAAGGGCAACCACACATTGATGTTTCTCTCCCTCTCTTCCTCCCTTCCCCTCTGTGTAAAAATAATAAATAAAATGTTTAAAAAATAATAGTGTTCTTAAACTGTTGGAAAAAGATATCACTGGAATCAAGTTCAGCTTTGATTCTCAAAATTTTTAATTGTTACCTCTGGTTATATTAGTTGAGTGAAAATAAAAATAGAAAAAAAGGAGAAATGATTATCTCCTTATTATAGTATCCAAAAGTGCCTCTAAAAAAATTAAGAGGCAATATAAGCACATCATTTAGTTTTCATGACTGCAAATAATCTGTGGAAATTACCTCACACTCCTACAGGAACTATATTCTTAGTGTGAAAATTCCTGCGATCCACCTGCTGGGTGGGTCATGATGCTCTTGCTCAACATGGTAAATGGGTAATGGAACTAAAGGAAGGGACTAGGTGAGCCCTGGGTTCCAGACACATTGTATCCTTTATTCCGTTTATTTCTCACAAGATGCCTGAGGGAGATTAGAAACTATCATTCTTTTGCAGATGAAGAAACTTCTTAGGGAGGCTTAAATCACTTTCTCAGGATCCCATGGCAAGTGAAGGGCAGATGTGTGATTAAAACTTTGATCTCTTTGGCTTTAACTTAACTCAGGTCTCTCCGCTGTACTATTATGTGCCGTTAGTTGCATCATTAACTTTCTCAAATCTTTGTGTTTTGTTTTTTCTTCCAGTTCCATGGCAACATCAAGAGCTCTTTCATCCAGGACGTTGAAACAGTTTTCTGTCTACTGAAATAAAGGAGAGATTTACAAGTCTTTTCAAGTATTCTTACTCGTATACTTTTATGTTAACATTTTAAATATATGTAAGTGTGGTAGGAAATATAAATCATATAGCATTTTATGCAATTTTTAACTGCAGCAAAGCATATCATATAATGCAGTGGGGAATCAGTTTCTGACATCTAAAATACCATAATTATTCCCATACAGTTATTTTAGTGAACTCTGAACTAGGCTATTATCAGTGTCCACCTAGCCATCGGAAACATGATTTTTTGAAATTTGTTTTTGGAAATGTTCCTACCACAGCTATTACAGTTATATAAAGATTTTCTTTGAGATTATTCTAATAGAATGAGGAGAGTTAAATGTGACATTTACTGTCACTAAGGTAAGGAAAAGTAGTAAAGTCTTAAGTTTTTGGTACATTGTTTATGATAGTGTTATACCATTTGACTTAGATTAAAATAGAATTCTTTTTACTTGTATTGGTTGTCAGGACAATAATTTTATAATTCTTGATATTTTATTTATGGAGTTTACAATTTTACTATGTCCAGCATGGCAAATTGCTTTAAATCAATATTTTCTTATTTTTATTTATAAAACTATATTGTAATAGTTTTTACATATTTTCAGTGTTTGTCATTGAGTAGAAATTTTTCAAATGTTTGAAGCAGTTTTATTTCATTATATTGAAATTAAAGCACATTTCACATCTTTTTTTATAACAGCCTTTTCTACAATATTATCTTTTGTATTTATATTTCATAATTTAAACAGTTTTTGATGATTTTGTGGCAAGTACTAGGGAACAATGTCTTTAGCTTATGCTTTTAGTTTTGTGTTATTTTAGTTATTTAAATAATATAGCACAAATACAAGTTTTTTAGTGCTGGGGTCACAAATTTTTTTTTCCTTGTCAATAATCCACAAAAGTAAAAAATGCCTTAATGATAACCATTGTAGAACAACAGGGTATAGTGTGTAACTGTGATCTTCAGAAACCTCTCTGACCACCAACAACTATTCCTGCTTGCTGTGAGATTTCAGTCAGACAGATTCCTCACAACTAGATAGCATTTTCTCACGGGCTAGCAGGCCCTAAAATGTGGTAATAGATTTGCACAGATAGGTAACCTTCAGTGTTCTTTCAAACTTTTTTTAGTTAGCAAACTGTTTTCTAGCACAGGTCTCCAAACAGAGTGTAATTCAGCCAAATCTGTTGTAGAGTAGATTTTAAATTTAGAAAGCACTAATAGCCCCCAGGACAAGCTTCTGTAGCCACATTAACTGAACAGCAAAGAATTCAGAATACTTAGGGCTCTTCTCTAGCAAACAGATCTTTAAAAGAGGAAGGTCAAGCAAAGAACTGCAATCGAGAAAAAGGAATTTGAAAAAATGCTATAGAATTAAAGCAGTATCAAGATCACATACATTTTTGTCCATATAGTTGTTTTATTTGAAATTAGTCTGTAAAAATCAGAACACTTAAACAGGTATTAAAGCAATAATCTTAACTGTTACTCAAAAAAATGACATTGCTTCAGCCATTTGATTTGTGTTTGGTTATAAAATATGTTACAAATTTATTATTAAAAATGTTTCTTTTAGGTAAACCAAAAGTTAAATACTCTAATTAAAGATGCTTTCTTTACACAACTTTCAGATTCTGTTGATACTGATACTGTCTTCATATTTTTATTTCACAAGTTTGAATATCTTAAAAAAAAATGAGAATCTTATCTAAATATTCAGTTATACTTACAAATCTGTACTTTGAAAAGACCATGAAAAAATGTAGTATTTTCCTCCTCAAGCTAAAATTTTGGTTCTAAAAGTAAAAATAGAAGAAATTTAAAATTGAGCTAGCATTATACACCAAAAATCCCTGGTTGTTTGTAAACATTATTGTTTTGGAACTTGAAGAAGAATTATCTGAATAAACCGAATTCCGGGATTTATTTGGTTTTGGCGGGGGGCGGGGAGGGATTCCTTTTGTGTATTTTGAAGAATGAGCAAATATGTGGATGGTCCTGGGTTTAGATACAGCCATTACGTGAATACCAACCCACCCCACAAAGAACTGACGTAGAAACTAAATAAACTGCTGAAGCCCTCCCTCCACTGACTTGGACACCGGCCCACAGTGTCAGGGATGTTATGGAAGAGATACGAGACAAATTCACACGGACTACCGAGTCCCAAGGAGGAAAAGGGACGGCACGCTACTCTCTCAAGGGGAGAGCGCCTCTGAATGGCCTGGCCACTCTCTCAAGAGGAGAGTGCACCAACCCTTGCCTTGACAAGCTTTTATTGGGTTCAGATTGCACAGGAATATAGGTAAAGCTCATTAATCATGGTCAGCCAGTATGTATCAAATGATAGATATCATACAAAGAACTATGAGGGCCTATTCTGAGTCAGGGTTTGTTAGCTAAAGGACTACAAAACTTTGGGAAACAAACTCATTTCCTGCTCAGACCTTTATCATGTAATTGAGAGCATTCTTGGCAAAGCAGGTTTCACAGGATTTTATTTATTCTGTCATAGGTCTGATCACCCAGGGAACCCGCCCTTTCCATCACAGGGCTGCACCACACTCTGTCATTGTTTCAGGCTTAAGTAAGGCAGCCAAGAGATTAGGAGACTTCTTGAAGACAGAATGAGGACTCGGGCTTTGTCAAAGCCAAGGGGCAAGGGTCCATCACCCCTTTTTGCTATAGCCCCCCAAGTCCTTCCCTGGGGCCTCCCTGTGATCATGCCTGTCTTAGGTTGTTCCCCTTTGGGGAATCTTACCTGTCATTGGCTAACTGATCAAGCATTGGGGGCCAGTTATGGATGAAGTAAAAGCAGAAGCTCCGCTTCTGCCAGGGAGATAAGCTTTGTCTCCTTAGTGGCTTATGATACAGGTCGCTCACTCAGCATTAGCCTTGGGGGGATTACAGCTTCTGAAACCAGGCAGGGCGGCTCCCAACACTCCACTCCACCTGCTTTTGCTTTCATTGCCTCCTTCCTTTTCCCTCATGCTTATAAACTTCATTACTGCCTGCAGTTTCATAGAACAAGCCAAAGTCCCTGCCCTCAGTGCAGTTCTCATTCTAGTCAAGAGAGATAGGTCATAAACATGTAAATAATTCATTTCACATCATAAGTGATATGTGAAAAATAAAAAGTAGTGGAATAAATTCACAAATATGAAAAACTGAATCTAAAAAAAGCTAAGCAAATAGAACAGAAACAGAATCATAGGTATGGAGATCATTTGAAGGGTTATCAGCTGAGATGGGGGAGAGGGCAAATGGGGGAAAAGGTGCAGGGATAAAAAAGCATAAAAATTAGTAGGTACAAAATAGACAGGGATGTTAAGAATAGTATAGGAAATGGAAAAGCCAAAGACCTTTGATGCACAACCCATTGGACATGAACTGCTGGGGAGTGGGGGAGATTTCTGTAAGGAAGGGGGCAGAGGGGGGCTAAGGGGAAAAAACTGGGACGGCTGTAATAGCATAATCAATAAAATACACTTTTCAAAAAAGAATGACTGGATGATACATAAGCTGAGATGTTCTGGGAAAGTCTCATCGAGGAGGTAATCAACCTAATTTTCACATTCTTACATTTTGATTATATTACTCTGCCCTCCATTAATATGCATAACATAAACATGTCTCTCAAACAAGTTCTGAATCTAGCCAAATATATAAGGCTACCCTCACTTTCCCAATGACAATTCCCCAAAGAAAAGGTTTTTAGTAAAAAATATATAAGCTTTTAGAGACAACACGTAAAAGGTTTAAATGTCAATTGTATGTTACACTAAAGTATTTTTTAAATTTTAACAAGTTGTAGAGCAGTTTCAGTGTCCTTTCTAAATCTTTGACACCAACCTTTGTTGTCGCTACATCCTTTTTGAGCCTTCTGATGGAGTTTCCCAAAGCTTATCTTATCAACGTCTAAGTCGTTTGAGGTACATACTTGTAAAATCTGAATACACATTCAAAATTACTTTTGATTTTAAGTCTTCCTAAGAAAGTAAGGCTCCATGTCCTTTTCAGTGGGGGTACCTTTAAGTGGGAAAAAATAATTTGTATTCAGGCATATTAAGTCTTTTTTATAGGCTTAGCTTGATTTTAATTCACATAATATTAATATTTTTAGTACATGATAAACCCCCAATTCATGCAGTTTGAAAAACAAGATTGTGGAGGGAAAAAGTTATTTTTTAAAAACAATTTAAAATTCATTCTAAATTTGTTACATTTCGTTTAAATTCGTTCTAATAAATGCAATGACGGCAGATACAGCCGCTAATGAAAAACGGAGAAGGTAAGGGGTTGATTAGTAATGCAGTGTGGAAATAAGATCTAAAAGAATTCAATAGAGATTAAGACAGGACAATTTTGTAAGGATATAAATCCTTTTTTTTTTCTTGGAATGTAAGCTCTACTTCTGCTTTGTTGTTATCTTATTCCTGAATCTTAAAACCATTACAGAATCCCTCTGGTATTTGTTAAAAGTCTCCTTTGAACTATCATGTGGAACAGTTTGTCTCAAATTACACTGCATTCCAATTTGTCATCACAGGAAACTGCATTTATCTTAGGATTTGTAACTCCTTTTATTTTAACGTCTATTTTTTTTAATTTGGTAAGAATAATTTAGGTCATTTCTAAGAAATGTTAGAATTTGTTTTGAGAAAGGTGGTCCATTGGTTACTGTTTGATTAAAGATTGTATTTACATTCAGTCAGCAATTATTGAGCATCTGTCGTGTGCTGAAAGCATGCTATTTTATTTATTTGTGTGTGTGCATCAACTAATCTTCATACCATCCTTGTGTAAAGGGAAGTATTTGCTTACTTTATAAATGCGCTCATTCAGAAGGCCCTTTAAGATACTTTTGCATGAGTAATTTTTGTGAAGATCAGTTAATCGTTTCCAGTATTGTTTGTTTGAAAAGAATATAAGATCTGTCTTAAATCTCTCTCCTTCGATGTGTTACCTGCTTTCTTAATTCCAAACAACTTGTGTACCTGATACATAATTCCTTCTTTCAAAATTAGAATGTACAAAGAGCAGTAAAGTAGTGTGAGGTGTTTACATGTTTGATTAAGAAACATGCGTGTTTGCATGTTTGATTTGAATTGCTCTATGAGGTGGGACCCAAAAAACCCCAGAATTTATTTATAAAAAATTGTGTATTCTTACATGTTTAAACTTCAGTCACCTTCAAAGTACTCTTTATTTGATGCAATACACTTATTGAGACATTTTTTCCACTGCTCAAAACAATTTTGAACAGTTGATTTTGGTGCCTTTTAGTGCTTCTGACCTTTTTTTTGTTTCACTCTTCCCACATGAGCAAAACATTTCCCTTTGAGGACTTTTTTCATCTGGGGAAACAGAAAAAGTCACCAGTGAGGCACGGGGGGTCATGCTGCTTTTGGTCAAAAACTGTTGAGCAGTGCTCACTTCGGCAGCACATACACTAAAATTGGAAAGATACAGAGAAGATTAGCATGGACCCTGTGCAAGGATGACACACAAATCGCGAAGTGTTCCATATTTTTGTGTGGTGATTGCTGAGGGGAGGGGGGCATAAAAGGGGACTACTTGGTAACGGGAAAAATATAATAAAGATTAAATTTTTATAAAAAACTGCTGGACACTCAGCACAGTGTGGGTGGGTGCACTCATAAATCACCCATCATGAAATAGGCAAATGCATTGAAAGAGTGTTCCAAAAAAATTTCACTGAAGCCAAATGGAGCCTCTCACAACACCACTAGCCCATACACTGGTAAGATGGGTTTCTGCAATGCTCACCTAGTGTGGGAAGCCTGTACTACAAATGCCCTACGCTCCTGAAGATAATTCTAAAGTTTTTTGGGTACCCCCTCATGTGTGCATACAAATTTTTCTAGTTCTTTGGCTAAGTTTCTTTTTTTTGCATTCATTTTATTTTAATTTTTTATTATATTTTTTCCATTACCATGTAGTTCCTTTATACCCACCACTCCACACAGTCATTATACTGCCCATGTCCATGAGTACTTTTTCGTTTTTGCTCAATCCCTCCACCTCCCAACCTCCCCCCATCCCTTAGCTGTCTTCCTACTCTTGGCTAAGATTATTTTAGTTACATTAAGAAATGCATGTGTTTTCCATATTGGGAGTTAGCTAAATTAAATCAGTCATGACTCCTTAATCCACTGATTCCCAACCAAGATGTTTTTGATACCATGCCTGAATATTAACAAAAACATCACTCTCCTCAAAATGGACTCTGTCTCTACTTTATCTCTTCAAGTACTGTCCTGAAGCTTACTCTGTTCTGCATCTCTTACGAGAAGCATGGTCTGTCTTGCATCCCTCATTATTTTGAGAACTATCCCAAGACCATTAACTTCCGTGACAGTTTCCTAGACCTACACCCACCCTCTTAACCTCTCTTATACTCAACTATACAAAAATAAAACTTTCAAAATCTGCCATGTATTGAATATGAGCACGTAGATCCTGCTGAGTCAGCTGTGTCACTTTTGTGTTCTTCTGATGAATTTTCAGAGAAAAATATTAGAACAGGTTAAAAACTAATTTTCTTACCCTGCTTTCTGGGTTCTTGATTCAGAAACATGCAATAATGAAAAAATTTCTCCTCTGTAACCTTGAATGGTACTCATTCAAAGAGCAAAGTAGAAATAACCTATGAGTGAATAATATCTCCTCGAGAGTGTTTCTTTTTGATAGAGTGAAAAAATTCAAAAATGATTAGAGATTAGGAAAGATCATCATTTGCTTGTTTTTATAGAGACAATTAAAATCCATTAATCTATTCCATTCAATGTAAATACACTACCGAGTTCGAACAACAAATGTGTGTCAAGCACCTTCTGTTGCCACACTCGGCAGTATGATGGACATTTGGGATTTTAAAAAACCCATGAGGCATTTCTGGCTGCAAAGGAGTTTATATTCTGTGTAAAGTGAGAGAGTCATGCAAGAAACCAACTATTAAAGTGAGGTAAAGAGGGTGATAGATTCTGTGCTTGGTGTTATAGGTCTTAAGGAGAAAATCTTTTACTCTTAAATCCTGCTGGATTTGTCCTGCTGGATTTAGGAATACTTAGAAGAGTAAGACAACCCTAAGTCAAGTCTTGAATAATCTGACTTACACGTGGTGAAAAGGTGAGAGTAAGGTCTTTAGGTGGAAGAGACACATGAATATATTATACCTTAAAACATTCCACTGACATTGTATGTATTAGTGAACGTATTATGGGAAAGTATAATTCCATCTGCCATGGAATGATTTAAGTTGATGAAGAGAAATATCTTTCATATTCTTGACAAGATACCAATCTAACATAGTACTGGCATTGCACTTTCTTTTCGCTCAGCTAGGTTTGCCACAGAAGTGAAAAGTACAGTCATCTGTCAGTATTCATGGGGAACTGGTTCCAGAATCCTCCATGGATACCAAAATCCACAGATGCTCAAGTCTCTTATATAAAATGTTGACTTTGCATATAAACTATGTGCATCCTCCCCACACTTTAAATAGTCTCTAGATTACTTACAGTACCTAATAAAATGAGCCTGGCTGGTGTGGCTTAGTGGATTGAGCGCTGGCCTGAGAACCAAAAGGTTGCCACCTGTTTGATTCCCAGTCTGGGCACATGCCTGGGTTTCCGGCCGGGTCTCCAGTTGGGGGAATGTGAGAGGCAACTGGTCAATGTCTCTCTCATACATTGATGCTTCTCTACCTCTCTCCCTCCCTTCCCCTTTCTCTAAAAATAAAGCCTTTTGAAAAAAAATAACCTAATGCAATGTAAATGCTGTCAGTAGCTGTTATACTGAATTGTGTAGCGAATAACGACAAGAAAAAACGTCTTTACGTGTTCAGTACAGACAAACATCCTAGGCTAAGTACATGCTAGCGAAAACATTTTCCCCAAAATACATTTTTAACACTGATTTGGTAAATGATTTCTTTTGTTTGTTTCTGGAAGTTTATTTTTTTCCATTACCATTTAGTCTGCTTATACTCCCTACCCCCTCCCAATCACCAGACTGTTGCCCATGCCCATGAGTCCTTTTCCTTTTTGCTCTACCCCTCCACTCCTGACCTCCCCCAACCTTAGCCGTCATCTTGCTCTCTGTGAGTCTGTGTCTCGTTTGCTTGTTGGTTCAGTTCATTAGATTCCACATAAAAGTGAAATCACATAGTATTCATCTTTCTCTGACTGACCGATTTCACTTAGCAAAATGTTCTCCAGGTCCACTCATACTGTTGCAAAGGTTAAAATTTTCTTCTTCTTTATGGCCAAGTAGTAGTCCATTGTGCAAATGTCCTTTGGTGGTTTTATACACTCCCCTACTGATGCTACCAGATCTTAGTGATTGTAAATAACACTGTAATGAACACAGGAGTGCTTATGTTCTTTTGAAGTAGTTTTTTGGGTTCCTTTGGATATATTCTCAGAAGTGAGATCACATTACCTATTATGACACTATACTATGAGGTCATAGTAATCAAAACAGCATGGTACTGGCATAGAAACAGAAACATAGATCAATGGGACAGAACAGAGCCCAGAAATAAAATCATACCTTCATAGTCAATATTTAATAGAGGAAATGAGCACATACATTGAGCTAAAAATAGTTTATTCAATAAATAGTGGGGAAATTGAACAGATGCAGAAAATGAAACTAGACCACCTTCTTATACCACACACAAGAATAAATTCACAATGGATAACAGACTTAAATGTTAGATGCAAAACCATAAAAATCATAGAACAAAACATAAGCAGCAAAATCTTGGGACATGGGCATTAATAAGGTACAAGGAATAAGAAGCATAAATGGTAGGTACAAAATAGACTGGAGGAGGTTAAAAATAGTATGGAAAATGGGAAGCCAAAGAACTTCTATGTATGACCCACAGACATGAACTAAGGTGGCGCAATGCAGGTGGGAGGGTACAGGGTGGAGGGGGATAAAGGGGTTAAAAAGATGGGACAACTCTAATAACATAATTAATAAAAGATATTAAAAAACAAGATTTTTTAAAACCATATACTCAGGCGCTGGTGTAGTAAGTAGCACAAAGTAGATATTCAATAAGTATTTAATAAACATGACTATTATTACTTTTACTAGTTGGACAGTTTGAACGAATATCATGTGGGTTATCTTAAAGACTTACTTTCTAAATGTGATGAAATAAGTTTCTGAAAATCTGCAAAAAAAAGTACATATGATGTGTTACCTTTTATGTGAGAAATAAGAGGAAATATATATGCATATATTTGCATAAAAGAACACAGGAAAACAAAACAATTAAGTTGATGTGAAATGGATAAGGGAAACAGTGACATTTTTCTGAGTTCACATTTTTGGATAAATTTTACTTTTGGAAACTTGAGTAATGTTTCACATATGAAGAAAAAAATAGGAAGGGTAGGAGTAACTTAAACTACATGCTGGCAGAAATAAAATCAACTATTAAATGAATACCATCATCACTCAAGGGTGGGGAGAGACCAAAACTTTTAAGTAGCTTGAAGATAGCACTTTGGCTTATAAACTCTCATTCTAAGAGGATTTGATTGGATCTAAGGTTTCATTAATTGTAAGATGGGATTGAATTTCAGAAATGTTAGGCTGTGGGGAAAAAATGGTATCTTAGAATCAGTGAAATATGATACAATATCGGAAAATGCAAATCAGAATTAAATCAACCCAGATTATTCAAGAGTATTAGAGTTAGCATCAAATGCTTCTTTAGGGCATCAGTTTAAGGGTACTTCTGAGTTTTATGACAATACATAAAGGTATATGTATATTAAGGGGTAAAGGCAACCATTGTTTAATTAGCACAGAGTTTAATTGGATGATGAAAAAGTTCTGGAGTTCATAGTGCTGAGGGTTCAACATTTTCAATGTTTCTAATGCCATTGAATTTTAAGCTTAAAAGTGGTAAAAGTTATGTTTTACCAAAATAAGAAAAATAACCAAAAAAAGTACTGCAAGGCAATTCTAGTAGAAAATATACAGTAAATTATATATTTCACTTATACATTTATATAAAATACATAAAATATTCATATACTCTTAGGGCACAGGAGCCTTTTTAAAAAGCCTTAAAATTATTGCAGAATTGGTGACGGTGGAACATACAGCCTGGAGAGCTATCAAGCTTCCTTTCCCAGCTCCAATTGGGTGACCTTGGACCAGTCTCTTACCTCTCTGCCTCAGTATCCTCATTTGACTAATTGGTACAGTATTAATAGCACCTACTTCATAAGGTTGTAATGATAATAATAAATAAGGTACTCAGAAAATACCGTTCTCACGTTCATTCTGAGCTTTCTAGGTTTAGCTGAAGTTCAGCCTCCATGAAACCTTTACAGTCCAGCCTCTTCAGAGACTGCAGTGTCTATCACAATCACACAGTTGCCCCTTCTCTTCAGTATCGTTTCATCGCCTTTTCATGGTTGGTTCTTCAGCTGGTTTGCTGCTATTTACAAGTTACTTGTGAGCAGGAGTTCTGCCAGTTTTGTTTCCCACCCGGCGACCTATTTCTGTTTGATAGGAGTATTTGTATAGCTTTTCCACAGAAAATGGTCTTTCACGCATTTGTCCTGTGCCACAAAACATAACGAGACAAAAAAAAATCCTTAGAACGTTTTTTACTCCACTCCAGGCAGCTTCAAGATTTTGCCGGGCAGAAAGTTCAAAATTGAGTTCAAATCCACCGTTCTAAAGCTTTCTATAACTGTTGCCTACGAGGAAAAAGGCAATTAACATATTTCTCCAAAACTGTACCATTGTAGGCACTTATAAAATTTAATCTTCACAATCTGAAAAAGTAGGCCTTACTGAGTCCGTTTAACAGAAGAGGAATCAGAGACTCAGGGAGATTTGGTGATTGCCCAAGGACACACCTACGAAGTTGGCAAAGCTAAGATTGGTAGGTACCCTTGCTGTCCCTTACAAGATGTCGCCTCGCTCTTGGGTTCAGCGCCTAGTACACGCCTCCAATAGAGGCAATCTACTTGTTTAGCATTGCTCTTCAAGGAATCTGGCAATTAGCGTTGCTTGATAAATATTTGTTGAATGAACAATTTAGAACATTGCCTAAACTGCGGTAAACCAGTAAAGGATACTGGAGCTGGAAGGGACACGTACTGATATAATACAGAGCAATCATATTATCTCGCTGATGCTGAAAGGGGAGATTTGAGATGTTACGGCCCCACAGCTAGTTAGTGGCAGAGGTAAGGCTAAATGAATTCATTTATTTACTCAAACATTGAATGCTTGCTGGAGAATGGTAGATCTGGGGAGACAATGTCGTTGAGGAAGGCATGACCTTCACCGATCCCTCTCCAGAGCGCTGAAGAAGCACTGCTGGAGACTAAAGTGGGGACGAGGTTCCTAGAGAAAAGGATATGAAATGAAGAAAGAAGCAAGAGATCTGGGAAAGAATTAGAGAAGGAAAGAGGGAGGAAGCCAGGCGATCAAGAGCCCTCTCGGGCCGTTTCTCCGCCAAGACACACGGCGGCGCTGCATCCCTTCTCGCGTCCTTTACCCCGGTGTCCCCCACGGCTCGCCTTTTCCCGGCGGAAATGCCCAGGCGATGACGGAAAGCCGGAGGGAGGGCAGAGAAAGACCGAGAGAGAAAGGGGAGGAAACTGGGAGAGGCCCACAAACGGGAGGTGGTGGAAGTGGTGGAGGTGGGTGGCCGTCGTCCGGCGGGAGGTGCGCTGAGGCCCCGCGCCGCGCTCACCAATCCTCCCCACTCCCGGGGCGCGCGGCCGGGCGGGCAAGGACGGCTCGGGGTTTCCTGGAGGCCGCGCGCCCGGAGTCCTCCGCTGGGCTTGGGCGGGGCGTGGGGCCCGCGGCCGCGCTCCGCGGCTCCTTCTTCTCCCGCAGGGAGCTGGCGGCGGCGGCCCGAGAGGGGAGCGGCGCCGGGGCCG
>PVKM010013167.1:0-30655 GCA_004027735.1 Carollia perspicillata
CAGACCCTGCAAGAGGAGAGATACAGGTACTTCAGACTGTTCTTGTAGAGTGTATTTGGAGGCATGAGTCACGAACTGCAGAGATTGCTCAACAGCGACACACTGGGGGTTGCGGTTTTCATAGAGAAGAATGTGGGTCAAAAGGCATTTAGGAATCGGTAGTTTTTTCCATACTTCATACTTGACAGTTTAGAGAAAGACATTGTATGTGTGGGTCTGTGGAAATATCACTGTGTTAGTCTGTGACTCATGTGCGTATTAAGCTCCTGATTCAGGGACTTCCGTTGGGAAGTTTTATTACTAGTTCATAGATCTATATTTGGTTTTCGTCCTAATAACTATCAGAAGAAAAACTAATTCAGTGTCCAACAAGGTAGATTTTATTTAGTACATCAGTATCAAAGTCTTTATATAGCATTTTTTTTTACCTACTGTATCTTGCTCATTAAACTTTTCCCCCTAAATAAAGAGTGTTCAAAAGAAAAAAAAAATCACCAAGTATGTTCACTTGTTGATTGGTGACAGATACACCAAGTAGAGACTTGCCACCTTTAGCTGTGACAATCACGGGTGTCCAACCCATTGGCGTATCTGGGCCACACTGGAAGAAAAAGAGTTGTCTTGAGCCACCCCTTAAATACACAAACACTATCGAAAACTGATGAGCAAAAAAAAAAGGCTTTAAGTCAATTTACGATTTTGTGTTGGGTCACATTCATAGCCATCCTGGGTGGCATGTCGCCCATGGGCCATGGATTGGACAGCCCTGTGTAGAGGACCCTGAGATACATTTCAAAAGAAAATCACTCAGTGTTACTACACACTGCCTGTCTCATCATTCATCCACGCAGCAGCCCCTGAAGCTCTGGGTCCAGGTGGCTTTCCTTTTGCTTTCTTAAAATGTCCCTGGACTTAATTCTGAAGCACACTTTGTTTAATTGTTTGACTGCTTAGGACTTAACAGTCTTTTTCTATCATTCGGTTCCTTTGTCTTCAGTAGTTATGAAAATTTATGAAAGTTTCTGGTTTCTTGAAGGTGTCTTTCCTTATTTTCCTCTTTTAATTTCATATTTGTTTCTTTCTTTATTATCATTGGGATCTATTGTACATGGGAGAATAAATGTATAACTCCATATCATCATATGGAAATTGGATTTCCCATGTTTTGTTGATTTTATTTTAAGTGAGTGGATGAGTTTATATAATAATAATTTTAATAATTGTTATTTATTTAATGCTTACTAATGTCACAGATCAAGCTAAAAATTCTTCAAGTTCTACATTTTTAGCCCTCAGGAGGGTTCCATCAGGCAGATAAAACTACTTCCTCATTTTATAGGTAGAAAAAAAGCACAAAAATGCCTTATTACTTAAGTTAACAGAGAAATAAGTTGCAAAGTTATAAAACTACCTCAAATTACTTCAGAGTCTACATTATAACTATGTTAATGTTTTACTACATGTGTTTTATATATGGCATCTTATTAACATTATAAAATGTAATTGTAAACCATTAATATTATTGTGACTGTATAAATATCTGAATAATTTACAGACTGTATTGTGAAAAATTACAAAGCAAAACATCATCCTAGCTTCCCTGTGATTACAATTTTAATTGCCCCCTCTGTTTACTTGTCACTGAGGCTCAGTAAATTTATAGAGCAAAAAATAATTGGCTCATTATAATGTAAATAACTCTGATAGGGAAAGTCTTTTAATTATCTATAATAAATTACTTTTGTGATATCAGTTTTAAATTAGCAATGGTGTGTAATTCATGGATGTTGTTTATGATCCAAATTCATGCCCAGAGAACAGGTTTTTTTCAGCAAGCCTAATGTCATGGTTACTTCCCTTAACATTGTTAATGCTCCCGTTTCTTCCTTTTCTCTCGAATCTTTCCCATTATCTTGGTTTGTAGTCTCCTGTTTAACTTATCTGTGTCACCACTGCCAGAAATTCCAAATGTCATACAGAGATCTAAGACATTAAGGAATCACTATATTTTGAAACATGAGTAGAATCCACTCTAACCCTTAGGTGGAGAGGCAGTATTTATGACTTTGTGTTCACTTAGCCATTTAATTCTTCAACCACAGTCGTGGAGCGCCAACTTTACATGTAAAACAAAGTTTTCATTATTGTGCTAAATGAAAATGTGCATATGATGCAGTCTCTATAGGAACACATGATCTAATGAAGATGAAACCCTTGTAAGCTAGTAACGATAACACCATGTAAAAAGAAAGATAGAAATTATTATGCTACAGCAGGCATTGTAACAGGGCAGAAGTAGAACACATACACATTCTCATTGGAGAAAATAGGAAACATCAACAAAAGTGTTACATTTATATGAGAGGACATCACTCAAGTGGAGAGAGAGGGGATATTTTTATAAGCAATACCAAAAACATAAAACAGACATATAGGCCAATGAAACAGAATTGAAAGCCCAGAAATAAACCCATGACTGTATGGTCAATTAATCTATGACAAATGAGGCAAGAACATACAAAGGGATAAAGACAGCCTATTTGATAAATGGTGTTGGGAAAATTGGGCAGATAGATACTAAAAAACAAAACCAGACCACCTCCTTACACCACACACAAGAATAAACTCAAATCAGATTAAAGACTTAAATGTAAGACTTGAAACCATAAAATCTTAGACAAAAAAAATTGGAAGTAAAATCTCTGGCATTTCTTGTAGCAATATTTTTTCTGATATATCACCTCAGGCAAGGAAAACAAAAGAAAAATAAATGGGACTACATTGAGCTACAAGTTTTTTCAAAGCAAAGGAAACCATCAGCAAAGTGAACACCCATCACACTGAATGGGAGAACATATTTGCCAGTGATGCAGCTGTAATGGGTAACTGTTCAACATTTATAAAGAATACAAGCAACTCAACACCAAACAAACAATCCATTTAAAAAAATGGGCAAAGGATCTGAATAGACATTTCCCCAAAAAGGACATACAGATGGTCAATACATGTATGGAAAGATGCTCAACATCAGTGATCATAAGACAGATGCAAATTACCTCATAAAACCACAGTAAGATATCTCATATCTGTCAGAATAGCTATCATCAATGAATTGACAAACAAGTGCTGGGGAGGATGTGGGAAAGGAAACCCCTGTGCGCTGTTGGTGGGAATGCAGACTAGTGCAGCCACTGTGGAGAACATATGGAGGTTTCTTGAAAAATTAAAAGTGGACCGCCTTCTAACCCAGCAAGTCCACTTCTAGGAATATTTCTGAAGAAACCTGAATCACTGATACAAAGGATATGTGTATCCCTATCTTTACTGCAGAGTTATTTATGATAGCCAAGATTTCGAAGTAGAACAAATGCCCATCGGTGGATGGATAGATAAAAGAGCTGTGGTACATATATGCCATGGAATACTACTGGGCCAGAAAAAGAAAGAAATTTTACCTTTCACAACAGCATGGACCAACCTGGAGGATGTTTTGCTAAGTGAAATAAGCCAGTCAGACAAAGAGAAATATCATATAATTTCACTTACACGTGGGATCCAGTGTACAAAATAAATAAATGAAATAGGCACATAATCATAGACACAGAAAACACAATGACATCTGTCAGAGAAGGGGATGAGGGCTGGGGGGACTGGGTGAGAAGGGTGAAGGGATTAAGCAAAGAAAAAAAGAAAGACTCATGGACACAGGCAACAGTATGGTGATGAGCAGAGGGAATTGGGGTTGGGGGAGGTAAAGTGGGATAAATGGTGATGGAAGACGACCTGACTTGGGGTGGTGAACACACAACACAATATACAGATGATGTGTTATAGAATTGCACACCTGCAACCTATATAATTAACTAATATAACCTCAATAAGATCAATAACTATAGCCCTGGCTGGTGCAGCTCAGTGGATTGAGCACGGGCCTGTGAAGCAAAGGGTCGCTGGTTCGATTCCCAGTCAGGGCACATGCCTGGGTTGCAGGCCAGGTTCCCAGTAGGGGACACATGAGAAGCAACCACACATTGATGTTTCTCTCGCACTCTTTCTACCTTCCCTTCTCCTCTCTCTAAAAATAAATAAATAAAATATTTTAAAAAATAACTATATTTAAAAATTGTAAAATGCATTGACCATGAAAGTGTATCATATCACCTTCAGTTTGAAGACTATATAAGAAAATACATATTAAAATAAATTGTATAAAATATTTTTCTATATTTTTTAAAGACTTCAATCTCCCCTGAAGTTTGGCATTTGGAAACCACAATAACTTTGAGGATGAGCAAATTGGAGTCCTGCCTGCTATATTTCTCACAGAATCCCACAGCTGAACTGTACACAGTGGACAGCTGGTACAAACCTTTTGAACTGAGAAATATTTAAGATGGCCATAAAAATGTGGGAAGAATGCATTTTTTTTTTTAGATTCAGATATAGTCATTCCTGTACAGAAGAATTACTCCATCAACCTGGCTTCAGTGACTTACCACTCAGACAAGCTCTCCTGCTTCCTGTCCACTAACTCCCCAGGCTCAGAGCAGCACTGTGTGGGCACCAGAGACAGTGTCGGGGTGGGAAGGGTAACCCTTTCCTAGGTCCCTACCAGGAAATGAGAGAGATAGTGAATCCAAGAAATCTGGTCCTAGAATCAGCGCTGTAAATACTCTGCTAGGCTGGCTCCCTGAGCCAAAAAAAAAAGTTCCTGATTTATTTTAATATTCTGTGTATTAATTTAAACAGTAGGAACTGAAATGATTATAATCTCTATTAGATAAAATTAGAATCCACAGATGAACTTTAAATCAAGCTAGCTTTGTACTAATACAAATTTTGATTGCTTCCAGTTTTTGTTTATAAAGGTAAGGCTCCTTAATTAGAGAAAATTTAGAATATCTACAAAAGTAAAAAGAAATATATGTATAATTTAATCACCTCTGCAAGTTAAATGACAAAATAAATCCTGATGGTTGTATTAAATTTCAATTTTGTTCTACGCTTATGTACATACATAAGAATATAAGTGCATATGTTTGCTAAATGGAACCATTATATATTTGTGTATAGGTCTGTGTTTTACTTTTATATCTAGCATTATTACCTTTGTCTGTCCTTAAATATTCTTCTAAAATAGCATCTTAATGTACTAATGCCAACATATCCTCTCCCCCTCTCTCTCTGTGTTATTCTCTCTCCCTAAATAGCTAATAAATGACTGCAGTGTTTCACACAAAAATTGGCTGCAGAGATATATGTAAACCAAAAAAATAAAGCAAAAAAAAAAACTTATGAGATCTCTGGCCTCATAAGATTTTAATCCCACTACAATAAATCAGTAAACAAATACAGAGACCACAGAGTTATAGCTTTGGATAAAGATAAAGAAGTAAACAGGGTAATAATATAAATCAATTTTGTCTAACCTGCTAAATGTGAAGATTGATTTAAGTATTGCTAATAAATAGATAAACTTACCTGACATTTATTTAAGCTAATGAAATTGCTCCATCACCTTGGCCTCAATGCTTGAATTGATTTGGCTACACACTATAACTCAGTCCGTATAAAAGTAAGCTTCGTTGTGTAAAAACAATATTTTATAACTATCTAAGAAGACTTCTGGTTAAAACTTCAATGTTTATTTTATTTTCTCTATAACTGCGAGCTCATCATCACACATTTATAGCCTTTCACATTTTCAAAGAGCTAGCAAATGTTTTTCCTTTAATATTTACAATGATTTATAATGCTCATGGGACTCAAGCATTATTACCCCTTAAATGATAAAAACAGGAAGTTCAAAGAGGTTTGACTTGTCAGAGTCATATAGCTAATGGCATACACGAAGGCACCTCCGTCTCTCCCTCTACCGCGGTTTCACCCAGCTGGAGGAGCATCCTTCCAGGGTAGCAGACAGGCCTCTGTGCCACTTCCTCCCACTTGGATTACCAGGGACCCACTCCCTCAATGCAAACAGATGGGTACTTGTAGTACAGTGGAGAACCTAGGAAAAATTTGTTAAACAGATGGATGCCAAAATATTCATTTTAAAAGAATGTGAACAGAAGCACATCCAAACAGTATTGCTACTTCAAATGGCATCTCTATCCAATCTCTATTTTAATACCCACGACAACCTGATGGCATATGTTCTGTTATTATACTCATTTTCTCAGATGAGGGGTCTGGGGCTGAAGTGTAAGAAACTCACTCATCATTAGTGTATGGCTGACTCAGAGTCCAAACCCACTTTCTTCACCTGAACACCTGAGCTCCTAACATCTCATGCTGCAGAGCAGGGGTGTGAAACTTATTTTCACCGGGAGCCACATCAGCCTTGAAGTTGCCTTCAAAGGGCCAAATGTCATTTTAGGACTGTATGAATGTAACTAACTACTCCTTAACCAGGGGCAAGGAGCTCTACGTTGGGCTCTTTGAAGGCAACCACAGGCTTATACGTCCCCCTGGTGAAAATGAGTTTGACACCCCTGTTATAAAGGATATTTTTCAGCCAGTTAGTTGCATAAATTTGGTCAAGTCATTTAACATCTTTATAATCATTATCTTTTTTTTGATAAAGTGAGCATAATATTCACCAACCTGCTTGTAAAAGGGAAAAGGTAGTCATATTCAAACAGTTAAGAGAACACAAAAATAAACATGACTATATTTTATAAACTCCATCATTGTGCCAGTAAAAAAAATGTTGTGATTAAAATGCAAATGCATTTAACAGTTCAGAACATTTTTCAGCAATGGCCAGAATGACCCCATGACGACTGTGGCTCTCAGCGTTGCCAAAAAAAGACAGGCAGTTGACCTCAAAGTCATGGAATGACTTGAATATTAAGGGTTTTTTTTTCTGTTCTCTTCTCAACTTTGCTGTTAACACATTAGCTTAACTTAGATTCTCTCCTACTCATTGGTTTGGCATATGTAGTTATACCTGAATCTTCATAAGTATTTCAGTGTGCATTTCCAGGAAATACAACATATTGGACTTCCACACTTATGGTAGGGAAGCTTTATTTCTTAAATGTCCTAATCCACTTCTCCTTCCTACTAATATTTATATCAAAATTTTCATAGGATTGTTAAAATTTATATTTTTAAGCTCTAGAAATCATCAAACCCAATATGATGAAAAAATATTTCTCAGAGAAGTGACAAAATCATATATGTGCAGCAAAACTAACCCAGGTGTCTGAAATCCCTATTCAACACTTCCTTAACTCAGATAGTTCAAGGCTCTTAGTTCATTTTTAAGAGTCATTATGTTTTTCTTTCTCGAGATCTGACTTCAGAAGCTGATTCCAGGGAGAATCGAATAGTACTGTTATTATCAATGATTTCAAGAATGCAGAAGTCATGAACACAGAATACCAATAAGCCTCCGGTACTTTCTCCCTTCCTTTTACACCACGGGGTTGCATCTCTCAGGTGTGGAAAAGATGTTCTCGCAGCCACGCCAGCATTTGTCAGCTCTGTTGCGAAGGTGCTGTCAGGGAAGACATGGACGGATATTACAACACAGCACCTCATGTCAAGAGTTTTATCTTTCAGGATGATATATGATAGATCTTTATGACACGTTTATAACAGGTTATTTTTGACAACACAATTGAAAAGTGAGTTGCCACCATTAAACTGTAATATGAAAGGTGTCGGTAAAGTCTGTGATCTCTAGCAATAAGAGAGTCTCAGGTTGTAAACAATAACTTTCCACAGGAAGCAGAGGGTGAGGGAAGGATGTGTGGTTCCTATGAGGAAACGTTCTAGTAAGGAGTGTAACTAGGGAGGTGGGACTACAGAGTTTGCACTGGGCGGAAATTGGAGGTTACCTCTAGGTTTCACCTTGCCGCACCTCTGACGCAGATATCCTGCGTCCTGGGCCGGGGTTAGAGTACGACAAGCAGGCTTCTGACACCCTCACTCCCACTCCACGCTGCCGGAGCAGCCGCGTCTTCCCATGCAGGTGCTGGGCATCAGCTCCAAACCTTGTGGCTTGGGAGTGGGCTCCAGGCTCTCGACTCTCCGTGCGCCCGCTTACCAGCACGGGCTAGCCTGCCCCCTGATCCCTGATCATGGAGCGACTGTGGCCTGGAAGCCCCACTGGAAACCCGGGAAACAGCATTGCATTCCAGAGGGCCACGCGCACAGCTTCTCCAGTGGGGTCTGATTCCAGCCTGGGAAGAATGCCTGTTTCAAGCACCTTCCTCCCTGGACACTGGGCTCCTCACCAGCCATCATTCATGCTCTCTTTTCATGGGGAAGCTTTCTTCCTGCTCAGGTAAAATTCTTCTTCAACTATCTCTGTTCACGGTACTGCTCGGCTTTGAATCTCTTGTTTGGACGTTGATTGATACAATAAGTAGGTAATAATTGCTAATATCACTTGAGGACTTTCTGTGTTCTAGAACATATATTTGAGTATAAATACACATATATTGAACCAAAGAGGAACCTGAGTAGCAGAGAGTTGGAGTGCCCTGCGGAGTGATGGAGCAGGGATTGTACCCAGACAGCATGGCTCAGGGTCTGTGCTCCCCACCATAATCAAACCATACAAAATGGACCTTTCTGAAGTCACAATACCATGTGTCTCCACTGTTTATAGCCATAGTCATTATCCAGCATCAAGAAGCTTCTGTAATTTATATTTAGTTTATACACTACAGCGGGAAGAACTTTCCGGTGATCCTCTCCTGATCACTTTTATTTCCTCGCTGAGCATTCGTTCTCCTCTTAAGCTTATGTGTCATGTGTGACTTTATCAAACAGTACATCTCTTACCATTTATGTATTTAAGTGTATTTTATTGATCGTGCTATTATAGTTGTCCCAATTCTTCCATTTATCACACTCCGCCCTGCACCCCTGACCCTCCAGCATCCACCCCCTTAGTTCATGTCCATGGGTCATACATATAAGTTCTTTGGCTTCTCCATTTCCTATACTATTCTTAACCTCCCCCTGTCTACTTTGTACCTCCCATTTATGCTTCTTATTCCCTGTACCTTTCCCCCATTCTCACCTTCCCTTTTAACTGGAAAAAATTATTTATAATTTAAGTAGCCAACTCATTTTTACTTATCTCTGCAATATTTGTATGTTGTTTTAAATCTTACTTCTAATGTTTCCACTTTTCCTTCCTCTCCTATCATGTATATTAGAATGATAGAGGTTTATTGGGGTTTTTTGTTTTGTTTTATTTTTCTAGTCCTTTATCTTCGTTACTGGCTTGGTAGTTTGCTACAGCTAACAAAAATAGTTGTCTGATGACTAATAAAATTAAACAAAAGCAATGTCAGAGGCGGTTCACTTCATCAAGCCCTACCAAAATATGACCATGATAAATATTAACGTATGCTCACATTAAACCATTTCTGAATCACAAATTTGATTTCCTACAAAGTCTGCATTCTATAAAATATAGATTATTGCACTAGAAGTTTAACAATGTAGCTATTTTATATCTAATCACAAAAATACTTGCTATTACTGTTGTTAGTCTTACAAATAGAATGATAAAAAAGGAAAATGTACAGTATATATTGGCAATTTATTTTTCCACACTGCAGAATTTCTCCAACGCATTGTGGCACAGAACCCTGCCACCATGTCAAACAGGCACTCTGGTGCTCGGGAAGGAGGAGGGAGCAAGCCCTGTGCCAGAGAGGGGTGGAGAAGTTGTCAGAAAGTTTGAAATAAATAAAAAAATCCCCCAAACTCTCAGGCTCTAGATTTGAATATGCAGCCAAACTGTCATTCAAATACAAGGGCATGTTAAAAATATTCTCTAGGATGAAAGTCTCCAGAAATTTGCCGCAAACATAAGCACATTGAAAATTGAAGACTGTTCTGGAAAACATCCTTAAAGGGAAGGGCAGTCAAAGTCAGAACATGCTGCAAGATGAATATTAAATAAAGATGACAGCACCTTGGCAAATGATGTGTTTTCTTGAAAAGAATACCTAAGATGAAAGAAAAAAAGAGGAAAAATAGCCTTAACAACCCCCAACGAAAGTCTGTTTAATTTGTAAATGAAGTCTAGATCCCCATGGAATCAGGAGGGGGGAATGGAAGACTGAGGGTGTGCTAACATTATTTTCTTATTGGTGAGGGGAGATGCCATTTAAAACAAAATATAAAGAGTCAGAAAGACACTAAAATAGACTGCACTGAAAAAATACCTTTTTTTGTGAAAAAGAGTTGCAAACTAGCAATAATTGTGAAAAGTTAAATGTTTTAACCCCACCAATTAAAAGACAAAGACATGGCTTCACAGATAGGATCAAACCACTGTTCCTGTGGGCATACCTAGACAAAATGAGCAAACCAGTTTGTGTCTGGTGATTCAAAGAAATATGGGAGAATTCAATTTCAAACACCAAGAGTCCCTCTTAGGGGAGCAGAGGCTAATGGTCCCTTTCGTCTCTGGGGCCAGATTGTTAAATGTGGGTCCAGGTGGACAGATTATTAGCTCTGTCACACACAGAAGGCTCTGGACAAAGTAACAAGAAGAAACAGACAGCTTTTAATAGTGCGCTGGCTATTCAGTGCTTCTGTGGAGGTGAAATCTGCAGAGGTATTTCTATCCATTAAAACTTCCTCAAAGGCTTTTGCAAAGTGCACGGTGGCACAGAAGTCTGGTAGCTGGTCTGCAGACAGGTCTTTGTAGTCTCCTCGTGCTTAGCAGAAATATTGGAAGAAGAGACCTCAACAAATGTTGTAGGAAGAGGCTTATGAACAGAAGCTGAACTTGTTACTTAAGCAAGGGTGTACAGTGATGCTAGACACAGCAAAGTGGGGGTCTGAGGAAACACAAAAACACGGAGTTTGGGCACCTGAGAGTTTTTGAAAACTTAATGTCTTACAGATCAGTTGGCTGTTGGCTGTGGAAAGGTCACTAGTCTGTGACTGATGCTGAATGGCTGGATTTCAGATGCTGGGACACTAAAGCGAGGCTTGTACCAGTGAGCTGACTTTCCGAAATATGGGCCCGTCACGATTGGACTGTATGCTTGTGAGCAGAGCTGTGCTCTTTAGATGCTTTCATTAATCAATCAAATACATTTCACACTGGCGGTTAATTGTTACCATGGCTACAAGAAAAAATCTGTTTTTTCTTATTAATGTAGATTTTTTTAAAAAATCCCCTAGCCCAAAGTTCTGCAAATGGGAGGAAACGGTACTAGTTGTGACAAAGCTTAATCTCTAGAGCTGAGCAAGAACTAAGCTACTCCTGATGCAGTTAAACTAATCAGCTCCTTATCACGGATCTCAGACGAAAAAGTGAAGGCCTCCGTTTGAAGAAAAGCACTATGTTTGAAGTAGCTCAATTGATAAATACAGATTTTAAAATACGAAGTATCATAAAGGATATAGACATTTATTAGAAACTATAGACATTCTAAGCAACTTTATTGATAAACCAACATGTTAAAATTTATCATTTATGTGCTTAACACATTCTCTTTATTATCGATGACCAAGAATACAGAAAGACACAGAGAATAAATGATGTATGAAAGATACAGTTAAAAGTATTGACTTAAAGAAATTATCCAGAAATCTTCATTCATCAAATCGAGAACACACTTTCTTCAGTGCACAGGAAAGTTGAAACATAAAATATAAGTTTAAAAATATCATTGATATAAAACGAAACTTAAACTACGTTACAAAAAGAACTGGATGATAATAAAAATGTCATGTGTATAAAATGTATGGGATATAGCAAAATCAGTACATCAAGAGAAATTTCTAGCCCTGAACTAGTATATTAGAAAAAAATAAATGCTCACAGTAATAAATATTCCTCTTTTCAGGTTACCAAAGTTACAACAAAGAAATACCCTGTAAATTAGGAAAACATAATTAATTTGGGTACAGAAGGTAATGGGATTGAAAAGCAAATATTATTGGAGAACATCAGCAAACCAAATATCGATTCCTTGAAAATAGCAACAAAAGAAAGAAGCGTTTGGAAAGAAAAACGAAGAAGCGAGAGAACAGAGAAAACAAATGAACAATATCTATATGAAAATGAGAACATAAAAACAGACAAAGTAGACAATGTTATGTTCAAGTAATGACATCAGTAGGTACGCTAAAAATTAAAAATGAAAACATAACCAACAAAACACTACAAGATCATTTTTTAAGAGAATCGACTCCAGAAAATTTTAAAATTTAATGGTACTGTAAGTATTCAGGAAATCGAAGCAGTGATTAATGTTATCTCCCAAAATTTAAAAGCCCAGAAAGTTTTTCAGTAATGTTTCCTGTTTTCTAGATAAAGGAGAAGTCACAAAGAAATATTTTATTCTATGAGGCCAGCATAATCACAGCGGCAAAAGCAGGGAATTGTACTCCAGGTACAAGAAAACTTCAGGACCATTATATGCATAAGTATAAATGCAAACTCTTAAGCAAAATATTAGAAAATCAAATCTCCTAGTGTATATGGAGATAATATATCAAAATAATGGTCATAATGAGCATTATTTTTTCTATAGGGTGTATAGGATACAAGAATACAAGAATTGCATAATATTTAAAAAGAAATGAGTGGAATTAATAACCTTACCAAAAGGAAAACCTGTACATATACTTGCTTCACCTTTGCCACAGACCCAGCAGAAAACAGACCACACCCACACATTAACGTATAAAGAGAGTTCCTTTCAGTGAAGTGACTACAGCTGTGAGTGGGCGGCAAGGCAAGGAGTGCTGTAGGAACTCAGAGCTAACGGAAGTGAATTCACTTTACAATTGTACCAAAGCATATCGGTATCTGAAAACTAAAGATTTTCTATTATAGCTCATAAGAGAGAGCATTCCTGAGTTTTTGCAAGGTACTTAATAAAATTATTAAAAATTTTATGTGCAAGAAGGAAGAGCCTTTGAAGACTAAGACTCTTCTAGTGGAACGACTGGAGGTGTGGCAGATGGAGGTCGCCTGGAAAGAGGTACAGGAGTTAGAATCTAGAACGATGAAGGCCACGAGCACAGGATATGCATCAATTTGAGTGCCCAGAGGACACTGACAAGGACGTTGACTGTAGAGACAGTCTCAATAAGCAGACCAGTTTTGGCTGTGAATGTGAATCTGCTTTGGCCGGCTACCCAAGGAAGTTCAATGGCAAGAAAGAAGTTATGGCTGCAGGCTGGAAGCAGTCCATGGGCTGTAGTAATGGACTTCCCCTCATGGAGGCTGCTGCGGTTGTGACCCGTGCTGAGCTCCCAGTGTGACAGCAGAGATGACAAATGCTGAGCTCTCGAATGGCACTGTTCCCTTTAGGAATAGCCAAGCACCTGGTGGCGTGTTGGTTTTTATGGATCCTTTCCAGCAGGAGCAGTGAGTTTCTTCAATGGTGGAATAAGCATTCACTCTTTATATTAATTTCCTTCTGCCAGTGCCCCCCGTGAACATGTAAAATGTATTAGTGCCTTTTATGGTATTCCATGCAGCATTGCTTCTAACTAGGAACTATTTTCTCAGCAAAAGTAGTAAGGAATGAATGAGCTCCCGCTTATGGGATTCACTGACCATATCATGTCTTCCAACACCCTGAAGTCTGTCCTAAAAAAAGATGGCACAATTTCGTCAAAATCAAACTGTGGCACTAGCTACAGGACAACACCTTATGGGCCAGGGTGCTTTTCTATATGTTGCAGTGTATACTGTGAACAGGTGATCTCTACATAGCTAGAACACCTGTCTGAGAAGTGAGAGGTCACCTAACAAAAATTGGCTTTCATTCCAAAAACTTCGTCTTTGCTGGCTTGGCTATCTTACCACCCAAAGAACCACTGATACGTATCTGAACAAAGAACATCCACTGAGATGGACGACGAGACAGCCACCATGCTGCTGTGGGCTCTCTGTGCCAATGAACTAGCAGTCGGAGAAAATCTTCCTGAACTTGTGTATCTTGGGAAAACAGTGCACAGCTACACAGTGGGCAGGGAGGGGTGCATGTGAAATCAGTGATCTGAGGGCCTCTTAACCTATAGCAGCTTGATTCGTAGACCTTCACGAATATTATAATAGGTCATATGTCCACACCAGTAACCAAAATAAGTTCAAGAGCTGGGTGAGGGCACAGAGAGCATGGCCTGACTTGTGGAGAAGCAAGTTATAAGTTCCAAATGCCGTGTGTCCCCAGCCACAAAATTAGAAAGGAGATGTTTTTCATAGTGGCCAGCCTTAGATGTCTATAATGATGTGTGTGTGTGTGTATAAGATTTTATTTATTTATCTTTAGAGGGGAATGAAAGAGAGGGAGAGAAATGTTAATGTATGGTTGCCTCTCGTGTGTCCCCTGCTGGGAACTGGCCTGCAACCCAGGCATGTGCCCTGACTGGGAATCAAACCTAGATCCTTTGGTTCTCAGGCCCGTGTTCAAATCCACTGAGCTACATCAGTCAGGGCTATAATGATGTATATTAAACATAGTTTTCATTTTCCTGTACCATTCTATCTAATGCAAGATATATTAAAGTGGTTATAAGTTATAAAGTGCTTATGACTATGAATAAATGCTAAATTAATATATTTTGGCTTTAATTTTGGGATGTAAATGGGGAATTGTTATTGAGCTATTGAATATAAATAACAGCCACAGAATTATACAATTAAATGGGATTCTGTCTGCTCTTTGGGGGCAGAACAGAAGCAAGACTTTAATTACATGAACATTGTATTGTTAGGTTGAGGCATACTGTTGTCATTGTTCAGATGATGAAACATAGGCAAGAAGTAAATTTACAAAGTAATAGACTATGTTAAATTGTCAATTTGGGATATTTACCCCTTAAGTCTAATGTTCCTCTGTGCTGAAGAGAAAGAGCTGGGAGCTACTTTTCCTTGAATGGATCGATTATGAAAACACTTCTACATTTTTAGTAATGCATAACTCTTTTCACTAACCTACAAGTAAGATTCCATGTTAGGGATACATAAATGGTAGAAATCCCCCCTACCACAAGCCCCCTAAAAAAAGAGTGAAATTCAGCAAATGGTAGTGTTAACTGGGTAACTCTATGAAAGAGAATCAAAATTATGAGGACTCACTTTCTGGCTTCATTTAAAATACTCAATTGAAATTATTTCTTTTGTAGATAATGTAGCTGAAAATCACAGACTGCAAATCAGCTCATCCAAAATCCACAGCACAGAAAGCATCTTGTCAGATGAAAATTATAAGCAGATCTTACTTCCAAGTGAGATTTCTCACTAATGTGAATACAAGTGATGGGCTGGTTTGGAGCTGAAGAATGCACAGAGAATCTCAGCGGTGTTAGAAGCACCTGGCGACGACACTTCCCATGGGAAGGACAGGATCCTGGAATTCGTTGTTACAGGAGCTCACAGTTAACGTCCCCTGTATCTCTTTGTTAGTTCTTTGGTATGTCATGTAAATTCCTGTGCTTAGCAATAATAAATTGTGAGGTGTGCTGGCTTTTCTACTTCAACTTTCAAGACAAATTAAACCACTGAGCAAAAATTTGCCTCTGTGAGGTATAGCATTTAGATTTCTGAGGCTGGTTTTAATTTATTTCCATCAAGTGGAATAACTTTGTCTTTAAATTAAAAGCTTAAATAATAACAAAACTTGCTAGACTTAAATATGTACTTGTGATATGAAAGTTACAAAGCAAGAAATTCTGAAAGTGTTCTTTATTTCAAGTTTTACAGTAGTGTCAGTTTATTCTGTTTTATAAAAACAATGCCAGTTTCTCTTGATCATATAAAATCTGGATTCTCTTGCATTTGCATTGCCTAGACTCAAGGTATTAATCTGCACAGAGCAATAGGTTAATTTTTTTCATCACCGTTCCTAATATAACCTTCCTACTCCCCACCAAATGAAATTGACGACATGCAAATCTACTTAGAACTTTTCAGTGGCTTGTGGGATTAAAGGCAAGCTCCACGCTTCTCAAACACGGCTCTTTACTTACGACGCCACTTCATTCTCAGCTCTGTTTCCCTACTATTTCCCAGTTGTTTGGAATTTCCTGTGCTGCATAACCACTTCATTGTGTTTGTAGGTCTGTCTCCTTATTTATGATCTATCTGTTCTGTCATGTACTGAGAGTGATGTATTAAAATATCTGGGTGCTAGGGGTTTCTACCTATTTTTCTTGCATTTTCTGTCATTTTTATTTGTAAAGATGGTTGCTTAGTTCATTGGTACAGGAGTGTTGACATGTATTATACTTCCATTGTGGATTCTGTCTTCCCACCCTGAAAATGGCTCTTCTTACTTCCTTCCTATGATCAGCAGCTAAAACCATAAAATTTCCTCAACCACTATAGCTTCATCATAAAAGTTCACATCTGTTGAACTTAATCATGAGATTTTCTAATTTTCCTTGTGACGTTTCTTTGACACATAGGTTATGTGAGTATTCTATATTGACTTCCTAAATATTTGGAGATTTCCTAAATATTTTTCTAGTTGGATTCCTAATTAAATTCCCTTGTGATCAGGTAATATAGTCTTTGCATGATTTCTGTCTTTTTAATATTCACTGAGATTTGTGTGTGGCCAGCGCACATCCCCCCCTTTGACTGTTCTACGTGTGTTTGAAAAGAATGTGCATTTGGCTGTGCTTGTGTGGAGGGTTTCACAAATGCCAGTTCAAGTAGAATAACAACATTGTTCAAGTCCTCTATAAAATTAGTGATAGTCCATCTGCTTTTTTTCAAACTGTTGAGTTTGCCATATTGAAATATCTGAGTACCACTGTGGAACTGTGTAAGTGTCCTTTCAATTTTATCAGTTTTAGCTTCATATATTTTGAAGCTCTGTTATAAGGTGCATGTACATGTCTAATTTATGCACCTGGGCTCCTTTATCACTATGAAATGTTATCTTTGTTTCACTCTGTTTCTTGTGCTGCAGTCTATTTTGACTGATACTAATTTGGCTCTTCCAGCTCTAAGATTCCTGTTTGCACGGTATGCCTTGTTCCATCTTTACATTCAGGATGGTTGCAACTGTGAACTTCAGGCCTCTCTCAGGTAGACACTGTATAGTGAGAATCGGCTTTGCTCACCCTGTCTGAAGTATGTGCATGGAGGAAATAAGTAAGGAGTAAATTAATGTCAGGGCAATCTTGAATACTGCTGCTCCTTCCTCTGCCCTTTTTTCTCTGAGGTCGTCCACTGATGGGATGTTGTCCACAGCAGAGGAAGCTTCACAGAGCTCACCAAGTTGGTTGCTAATCTTATTCAAAAACATGCTTATCCACATACTCAGCATTTGTTATTGATAATGGAGACTATAAGTAACCTCTTGTGATAAACTCACGGATGCTCAGAGAGTTGGATGAGGAGAGTTTTGTAAAAATAACTTAACTGCTTCTTAATTGCTAATTAAAACTGAGGAAGTTTGATATAAATTTTATCTTAATGAGATAGATTTATAGGCTGTGCAAATGGGAAAGGGTCACCTTCTTGTGGATCTCGAGAAGAAAGATTCACTTGTTATGAACCCCGAGAAGGAATTTATATTCTGAGATGGATTCCACATGGTCAATGAAGGTCCACATTTTATGAATAATAAAAGTCTAGTCATTATTTGCTGAGGGGCTCCTCACTTCCCATAATATACCCTGGTTTTATCTATTTACCAATGAGACGGGGCAGAGACCTCCCCTGTCCAATCAGAACTACACAAATTACATTTTCATTTGCATCTATATTGACCAAATAGAGTCACATGATTTGGACTACGCAACTTAAAAACCTTGTTTGCATAAAATTGGAAATTGGGGTGGGAACTTTTAGAAAGGTGGCCTCCCCTTTGTCTCAGTGGAACACTGCTGCTACCCGAATCTGTATCACCTGGGCTGCTGCTCCTTTTTCCTAAATAAGTGCTCTAGTATTCTTTACCATCTAAAATTAATTTGGTTTTACCCTCTGCTGCACTAGATCAATGAAAGAGGTAATGGTAATGGTAAGCCAGAAACATAAACCATCTCCATGAACTTAATGATATTTACCAGAAAACTCCTAAGCTCCTTACACTGCTTGGGGCAAAGGGAGCAGGTGGGAGGCTAAAGGGAATTTTAATGTTTAAAATAATCACTCACATAACACTTTCAATATATGAACACAGAAACGAGAATTTAAAGAAAATTGTCCATAAAATATATATATAACCCCTTTGAAGAATGTAACTAAATTTCTTCAAAGGAAGATGTAGCAGCTCCATCAGGTACACATACAGCCACATGCAGACATGTGCACACACGCACACACAGCATACACATACAGAGCTATATAACCCTCAGTCGAGTTCTGATACTTAGCCCCTAAGTAAATTATATAATATCCTTCATGTTGTTATCAGCAACTGTAGAAATGCATCCGTAGGAGTTATCTTGCATGGTTGTGGTGAAACTTAAGTGAAATACTGTACGGAAGATGCTTACTAAGAACTATGACATAATGCAACTAAAATAAATTTATAGTAGGAGCCTAGCAAATGTTGGAGCACATGCGATGAATTCTCCTCGTGCTGTCATTTTCATTGACCTGTGAGAGAGGCTAATTTGTCTGGCTCTTTAGTGTGTCTCCACACACAGAAATCTGGATTCTGGGGAATAAGGAATACAAAACTGGATGGCAGTTACACATTTTGGAATTTTAAATTCAGTTTATGAAGAAGAAATATGGACCCATTGTGTGTATAAAAATTAGTCACGTGCCCCATGCAAACTGCTTTGTGTGAGGTTCACCAACTTCCAAATCGTAATTATTTTATGGACATTTTAGTGATGGGTAGAATGTAGGGGAAGAATTTATGAAAATTTTAAAAAAGGCTTGTGTTATTGTCACAAGGAAAGACTCTTTTGATCTGCAAAGCTATTTACTTCATGAGATGATTACAGATGAAAGAAAATTAAAAAAAACTGTAAAACATAGTTAAATTTGTGAACCTTTTAATGCTGAGTTATTATTTTTACTTACACTAAAAGGCAATGGAGGAAATTTAGATATGATACACAATACATAAACTCCAACTTTCTAATGACCTAAAATTATATTATTTCATGTCCTCTATGAATTTGTTTTTTTCAGTTAAGATCATTTTTTACTTAAGAAATAGCTGCACATAAAATAGAAAAGTTAACCCATTTGTTAAATTACCACAGCAAATTTTAAGTTACTAGATTAATAATTTAGTGATTTTAGATCATTCTGAAAATAACATTTTTAGTATTAATATCTCATACATATTTAACTAAGACTGACCTAATTACATAGTCCAGATGATAAAAAATTATGTTTTTTTCTCAACAAATTACTTTATTTACTCTTAAATATTTCAGATCTCAAAATAATACTATTGGTTTTTCACTTGAAGGGGTATTACCTTCAGGAGAGAAGCAATTTATGTGCCTCTAAATATTTTTAATTTTTTTAACTTTATTCATTGTACAAATGATAACATTTCTAAGCATGATTACCTATACAGCTACTATTTAGTATATATAGCTTAAAGAATATATATTCAGTTAAAACTGACAGTGTTGGAGCCCATGTAGGTATTATATTTCATATAGTTTAAAATATGTTTTAGCACTAATGCAACATAGACATAAGCTATTGATAGCATTAGTATTATAAAAACTTGGCTAATTTGTTTTCTTATATAACTGCCAGCCCTGGATAGAGGTTCTATCCTGTTGATTTGATATAATTAGATTTAATGAATAGTCTGCCATTCACCAGCTGTACCAACTTTGTTATGTTTTGTTTAATGACCCACAAAATGAAAAAAATAACACTATTCAATTCATGAGGTTGCTCCAAGGACAAACTATGAGTCAGCAGATGCGGAGATCTCAGCACAGTGCTTACTCAGCATACGCCTAAGAAGCCGCCATCATCCATATCCACGTTTCCAATCAGTGACGTTTTTCTCACTCTAAGTACAACAGCATCTTTGTGAGTTCAAATCAGAGCTCAGTTATTTTTTCCGTTGTGAAATCAGTGTGTAAAGGATCCAAGTAATGGGTGAAATACGGTTTTGTTTTCCCTTCCTGCTTTTCAAAGGCTGGGGACCGTAACGTAAACACTTCCAGTGAGCAAGGACACTGCTCTCCAGTGAACTGGGACTTATTTTAACCAATGACATACACACAGGGCTCATTCTGTCTGGTCCCTAGTGCTATTTTTCAGATAAATCTTTGTCCTATCACTGAATGGATGACATTGTCATGTCCATCCCCACTTCCCCTGCCTGCTGTCCCTTGGGAGAGTGGTACTTTTGATATAGTGGGGGCAGAAATATAAAGATGGAGGAGGTAACATGGATCTCTTCCTTAAGTCATTGGGAAGCCTGGAATAGAAGTCTTCTACCACTGAAATTTTCTTTACTCTACTGGGGAATCCTAGTTGAAATGGGGATCTCATAGCCAGAGGTCCCATGACTTGAATGCCCCTCCAAGAACTACCAATGCTATCAGAAATTATCCAAAGTAACACAATTCAAAACAAGTACCTGATTTAAAAAGCAGTGTGCAAATGAGCAAAAAAAATGTATGAAGAGAATGCCTGAATACATGTCCAAAATGTCCTCTGTTGCTCTGTCTTCCCCCAGAGTCCCCCCAGATACCCAGAACACACAGCTCAGAGGCACATCTCCTTACGCTGATACTGCGTGGTGATGCACGGTAGAGCCTCCTGCTCTCAGCCCCAGGTAGAGCATGGCCACATACATACTTCATGGAAGATATCCGAACGCAAAACACAGGTGGGCATTTCCGCAGCAGCCTTCACATAGGAGCATTTCTCCCCTGAGAAGGAAGTAATTAATAGAAGATAAAGAAAAAAAAAGAAAAAGAAAGGAACCCTCACAGCTCTCAGCTTGTGGTTGTGTGGCTCTTGCAGCTGGACCACAGTGTTTCTAAGGTAAAAGAGATGATTTCATGAAAGCCCGCATCAGATGAGATCATTCTGTGACCACACTAGTGTGAGAGAAAATCAAGGCCGTTTCACCAGGACACAATCATTCACACACACACATGCACACACTGAACAAACAAAAAATAAAAGAAAATCATATCCTACAATGATCAGATATCGAATTTAACACCCCCGCTGTTTTGGATCAGTGCTAATTACACATCATGGCACAGGTGAAGAGGGATGCAGATAATCACAGTAAACAGAAAGGAGGGAGGAAAAATCCCAGTCCCTGCTTCTTAATTTTGAGAATAAAGAAGTGGTATCATAGAAAGGAATAGATTCAAACACTTCTCCATATATTACCAGAGCTATAATTATATGGGAAGAAAAGAAATAAAAAAAATTCGATACTAAAGAAAACAGAAATGGTACAATAAATTAAAAATACTTATGTATTCACTTATATTCTATCAATACAAACCAGATCATGTACAAAATTCTCTTGGCTCATTCAGGGTAATTTAGTTCCTGAAATTATTTAAATGACAATGGATTTTAAAATATTAGACTAGCAAAATAATGAAAATGTGCATTTAGCACTATCAGTTTCTGAACTGAATTCTAGCTGCTAAGACAGAAATATGTCTACAATATATGAATTATCTACATTAATGTGAGATAATACTTTTGCAGCTTACTGGAATGCTAAATTGTTACAGCATGAAGCACAGTTTTTCTCTGTAATGCAGTAAGTTTTTAAAATCACCATCATTGTTAAATAAGAATCCTGATGTATATGCCATTTCCAGAGATTACTGTGTTTATAATTTGAAAACGGAGCTGCTGCCAAAAGAAAGATTTCAGCTCATTTTACATGTCTATTGTGGCAGCTGGTATCTCTCCACCCCGGCTCTCTGACGGCGATCATAACTCTCAGTGTGAAGAAATGCACTTCGCTGCTTTTTCTTGAACAACAGGAACATTTGTGATTTTGTTTTCATTTTCTTGAGAAGTGCGTCATCATACTTCTGATACACACATTACTTGTATGTCCTCAGGTTCTCAGACCTCAGAAGCAAACGTAGGCAATAGCGTCCCCTTCCCTACCCATGGTTCCACTTTCCATGGTTTCAGTTACTCCTGGTCAGCCATGGTCTGAAATAGTCAATGAAAAATTCCAGAAATGAATAAACTATAAGTTTTGAGTTGGCTAAAACCATTCACTGACAAAAATATGTCCATTTACTGTTTAATTGGGTTAAGAACAAACAAAAATATGAGGCAAGTATTCTGTCAGTGTTTATTGGGTGATACTTATGGTATTGTCATATAAAATAATAATTTCCACTGAACTG
Organism: Carollia perspicillata; assembly: GCA_004027735.1. Lineage (NCBI taxonomy): Eukaryota > Metazoa > Chordata > Mammalia > Chiroptera > Phyllostomidae > Carollia > Carollia perspicillata. The sequence continues at coordinate 22,297 of PVKM010013167.1, forward strand.
AAAGTGGAAATTATAGTTGAATGGGAGCTTGAAAAGAATCTTAAAGAAGCAACTCTTTTAACAAATGAAAGAGTAAACGAGATAGCTCCCGATCGCCCAAACTGAAGGTGCCATTGTGCGGTGTGACCCTCACTCCTGAGCACTGTCTAACCAGTACACAGAACATACCTTCCAGGAGAAAGTGTGGTGAATTCCCTGTACAGACATGTTTATATATGTGCCCACTGAATGCAACAAGAAAGCCAGTGAAAAGAACCTCAGTTTCATGACTAACTCGACATGAGTGGCACGAAAGACAGTTACAAATTAAATGTCTCTCCATTTTCATTGTTTTAAGTGAGTACAAGGGAAATGTTTGTGTTTGTTTGTTTTTCTCAATGGAAAGAGTTCCCTTCACTTTGACGTAAATAAAAGCATTTAATGTTTCCCACCAGGTGGCCATGCGAGTCCCATTGTCCTAGCAGGAACTGATAAAGTAGTGTTGCTCCTTAACCGGAAGCTTTGCCTGAAATGCATGGAGACACACTGTAGTAGCATCGATATCCTCCAGTGAACGATGCAAGTCAGATCTTCTTCTAATAGAAATGCTCAGATGAGGTAGGAGCGGAGGAGGCCTTGCACACAGACAGAGTCCAAGAGCACTCGCACAGCCTAAATTAAAATATGAAAGACTCATCCGCTGTGTACAACTCCAGGAAAAGTCCCAGAAATTACTCATCAACAGATATTTTAAGCCCTTCTATAGCAGCAGTTAATAGACACTATAAAAAAATGAGCTTCAGAGAATCATGAAATGCCCCTTTAGTATTAATAAGCAATAAAGACTAGCCCACAAGGCCTACTTAGTGGGAAGGCTGATGCTGAGACACTTCTTACAGAAAGCACTGCATAAAGAAATCTCCCAGAATCAAAAGTCGGGATAAGAACTGAAAGTCTAACTTGCAATTTTTTTTAAAGAATGGATTTGAGGGGAGAGAAATGGATGAGAAGTTTTAGTATCGAAGAAGACATGAGTCCACAGATCCAGAAGGCAAAAGTTGTCCTAATTAGTAGAGACGAAATGTACAACTACACACATTTTATTTATACTGCAAGCATTGAAGGCAAAGTTGTAAAAGCCTGAAAGTCACCAGAGGAAAAACAGCACAATTACAAAGTCAAGACAATTAGAACAATAGTTTTGTCATCCGGAAACATTAAAGCCAGAGATGTTCAAGTAATATCTTCAAAGTGTTGAGACAAATTAAAAGTTTTCTCTGAAGTACATGCCCAGACAAACTATCATTCAAGTCAAAAGAAGAAATAAAAAGTGAGTTTCACTCCAATAGACACATGCCAATGCAATAAGATTTATATAAGGCAGGGAAATTGGGAAAATAATTTAGAAGGGAAGTCTTAACATCAAGTATAAAAATAATTCTAAAGAAACTAATTAGAACTATAATTTTAAAGATTTATGACATAATCTGTTTTAAATAAAATAAAAAATAGCCGTGGCTAGTGTGACTCAGTGGATTGAGCACTGGCCTGGCAACCAAAGGGTGGCTGGTTTGATTCCCAGTCAGGGCACATGCCTGGGTTGTAAGCCAAGTCCCCAGTAGGGGGCGCAAGAGAGACAACCACACGTTGATGTTTCTCTAACTCTCTTTTTCCCACCTTTCCCCTGTCTAAAAGTAAATAAATAAAATCTTTTAAAAAACGTCATGTGACTATAGACTGACATTTGAATTGCCCAGAACTTTATAAAAAGATCTGATCTGCTTAAGAACTGGTGGTAGGTAATTCCTAAGCTGTTTGTTTGAAACTATATTATTTTCTTTTGGAGTCTGGGGTAAGATTACACAATTGATTTTTATTGATGTGGAAATAGGAATCCCTTGAAGGCATAAATGGAAATAAGAAATCTGCTAGAAATCCAAGTTACTCTCCTTCGTTAAGGTGTTTTAGCATAAGCTTATTGGGTGATGTTGTGCACACGGTAACCTCTCAGTAAATGCTGTCATCGTTGTCACCCTCACCATTTTCATCAGTGAACTGGCTTTCCCTTGGGTAATTCATATATGCAACTAGGGAATCAAAATAAAGTCAATGCTAGCATAGGGTACAAGCTGTGAGATTGTATAGGGTCATTGGATAAGTAGTTAAGCTCCAAGGAAATAGGAAAACTTCGTAAACAAATCAACATAGGGGGTCAAAAAGTGGGAGAGTCTATACATTCTTAAGTCTTCTGGTGGTTAGTATGACCAGTATGGTGATTTATTTTTGTGTCAATTAGATTGGCCTTGGGGTGCCCAGATTAAACATTGTTTTTGAGTGTGCCTATGAGGGGTTTTTAAAAAGATTTTATTTATTTATTTTTAGACAGAGGGAAAGGGTGGGAGAAAGAGAGAGAAAGAAACATCGATGTGTGATTGCCTCTCACATGTCCCCTACTGGGAACCTGACCCACAACCCAGGTATGTGCCCTGACTGGGAACCAAACCAGCAACTCTTCGGTTTGTAGGCAGGCACTCAATCCACTGAGCCACACCAGCCAGGGCCCTAGCAGGGTTTTTCTGGGTGAAATTCGCCTTGAACTCAGTAGACTCAGGAAAGCAAATTACCCTCCCCAGTGTGGGTGGATGGCCCTCGTCCAGTCTGTTGAAGGCCTAACAAACAAAAAATGGAAGAGGGAGAAATCTATGCCTTTTTTCCTCCTTCAGTGATAGAGTCAGGACATCTTATCTTATCTTCTCCAGCCCTAAACTGGGATTTATACCATCGACTCCCCTGGTTCTCAGACTTCACCCTCCAAGTGGGTTACCCGGCTGGGTTTCTAGAGTCTCCAGCTTGTAAGTGGCAGATCGTGGGACTCGTCAGTCCCAGCAATCCCGTGAGAAAATTCCTCACAATAAATATATATGTTTATTCACCCGTGATTCCCCCATTCGTGTTCCTTTGTTTGCCCCTTCCCCTGCTTTCCTCCGTTATGCCCCTGCCCCCTCCTCTCTGGTTGCTGTCAGTTTGTTCTTTGTATTGGATCTGTTTCTGTAGAGAACCCTGGCTAACACAGCTGGATCACAGTTTTTTAACGTAGGTTAGAGTTTTCCAGTGGAACATTTCCAGCTGGGGGCCAAACACTATTACATGGATGTTTGATTATAGGTAGCAATCGATATATATGTTTGTACTCACACACACGTTGTTTTGTTTTACATCTTAATCATGGAAAAAGATAGCATGTAGAGCAGAACAGAAATAATTCTTCGGCTTCTGAGATGATTAAAATCAGTTGATTTACTGACAATAATGTAAAACCCTATGGGTTTAAAATCTCAGTGAAATTTCTATTTAAGATACATTTTTAAAACCAGAGAAAAAGTTTATAGGCATCGTAGCACTATATCTTGATAGTAATGAATCCTATTACATTTATGACTATGTTATCATATCAGTTAATGCATTTTCTGTGCAATGATGCAGTTCCACCGCCTACATCTATCAGCACAATGAATCATTCCTCAAGGCTTCTGCATGAATACTAAATAAATCAGTAGAAAATATGCAGAATCAAAATGTGGGAGACCACGCCATGTTAACTGCAGCTTGCCTAATACCGATATTCAACCTTTTTATTTTGACAACTACATTTGCTTATATTGTAATATACAAACACCCATCTTTTCCAAGTTAAACTTATCTTTATTCCAAAGAGGCTTAATTTATCAATTGAAATCATCTAATAGGAACTGAAAACTTTTCAGAGGGAAGCAGGAAATAGGATTTACATAATCCCTCCACAGGCACTGCATTACTATTTGAGTTCTTCACAAGTATTACTTTCCATATAGTCTGTTCCTTGTCAGCTTGTGTGTTGCTGGCATCAGTTTTTTCCTATTGAGATTGCTTTTCTGCATTCAGTTCTTCTTTTTGGCAGTATCCTTATGATAACCGCTGATGTCAAAATATCATTTCTATTTATCCTAGAAACAGCGATAGTAAAGAAGTGTGGGGAAAATGTCATTCTCAGTGAGAGAATATCCAGTGATGTTATCCCACAGATAATTTTCCAGAATAACTTTTTCCTGTATATCTTGCTCCCAAACTTCTTTAAATGGACTGCTGACTTTAAAAGTCTAAAAGCTTAACATACAGCTTGGAAACAAATTTCACTTTTCATCCTTCTGGCTGGAGTGTCCATTGCACATTTCCTGTGATTGTTTTAAATGCCTCAGCTAGTATTTCTTGTAATAAATGCACTGTAATAGCCCAGTTACAGTGTATAATAGGACCTTTGTGACCATAGAATTTGTTCAGAAGGTTTACTGAAATAGCCTGCATGATTGTCATTAGACTTGAATTCATCTATCCTTTAGATCTGACTTAATAGTCTAACTTATGTCAAAGCAAAATAATAATAAAAAGTAAATCAATATATTCTTCATGGTAATGTATCATTGAATCAAAATTGGAGATATTTGCTCAGTGATGACCCTATTCAGAATTTTTTCATACATCTACAGTCTTAATTCCCCCACACACCGATGAACTGAGTGCAATTATCACTCAGTTTTTGAGATGCGAACATGCACAGAGAAGTCTGTTGCACGAGGACACACACAGAGTAAGTGTTGGGGGAAGGGCAGGTTGACTCCTACAACAGTGGGCAATACTGTTCCGTCAACCCTCCACTTCTCTTGATTCTTATGAAAAGACTTCATGAAGTTATAGTTTCCTTACTATGACTCTGTGGTCTTTTTCTTTTATGAAAATGTGAACATGAAAGGAAAGGAAAGGAAATTAGCACCCTATGATTGTAAATATATTTCAGTCAAATTTTGCAAATGATGGCAAACAGAACCAAGTGTGAGGAAAAAAAGCTTTGAAAACGTTTAGCAAATCTAAGTCACATTTGTAAAAAAAAATCTCTATTTTTTGGCATTTATATGATTCCTTTACTTGGAGTATTTCTTGGTTGGTTACAGTGACAATTACTTACAGTTATATCTGTGTCTTACAAACCTTGATCCTGTGTGAATACGCCTCCCTCAACTCTAACCCCAGGCATCCGCTTGTCTTTTTGAACAGAAAATACAGAGACTTCCCATATACCACGGATCCTGCATATTAGTGTTCCAGACTACCAAGTCAATCCACTTTAACTGTGATGTAAATGAAACGGTATAGGAAATAACATTGTTTAATGCATTCATAGAGTGCTTGCATCAGCTATATTTTTTATAGATGAATATTACTTTTTGCCAGGTTTGGTTAGGATACAGAGGAATTTAATATCAAAAAGAAGGCATTGGATGAGTGCTCCTTATGAAGCTGAATACAAAATGTATTAATGATGTTATAAAGTGAATTATATATAGTATATAAGTATACATGCATTTTCATGCCTACATTCCTATTATGTTAATCTAAATATAATAAATACATGATAGGAATAGATAGATAGAAGAGTATACCTGGTTTTAGGAAATACTATATAAGTGGAAATATATATATTTTAAAGTAGGTTATGTCCTTTATTTTTTATTGTGCTAATATTTGTTAATAAATAATATAGGTTTCAGGTGTACAATTCCATAATACATAATCTGTACAGTGTAGTGTGTGTTCACCACCCAAAGTCAAGTCTCCTGTCGCCATTTATGCCCTTGTACCCTCAGAAAATATAAATCTTCAGTTTCCAATAATCTTTTGGCAAAAATAATGAATAATTAATCCCCTGTGAGCCTGAAAAGATGTTAAAGAAATTACAAAGCATCACCTTAACTCCATTAGATATTTTACTTCAGGATAGATAATTTATTTTTTGGAATTAAAAGTAGAGAATTGTCCATATGCCTCCTTGAAAAAATGCCAACTTGCAGCTAGACCCTTATGAGACATGAATGATTGAGAAGGTGCCCCGAGCATGGTTTCATGATTGAGAATGAGGAAAATGAAGAGGTGCTGTTTTCCAACATATTTTCAAAAAGTCGTAACGATCTTAGCTTTGAGACAGAGATGGCATATGACATCATCAAAAAATTGTGCCTGGATGAAATAAGATGCTGCTGCCTTGAATAATTGTATGAGTATTTTCCATCCTTATTTCTCATGAGACACACTCTGTGAGTCCCTGATTTTCTTTTCCACAATAGTGGAGGGTGTATGTGAATATGCTCATTCCCTCCTCCTTCCCTGTTCTACAATATATAAGAATTTCAGCATCACGTCTAGGCCTTGGTGGGGGAGGGAGGGTGGAGGTAACAGTGGACACCAGGGGAAGAATGACCCTCATTCAGAGAAAGTTCATGTTGTCCTTTATAGTCTGACACACAGAGGTCGGCTAGAGCAGAGGTTAAGATAGAATTTGGGGGGTTTTGGTATAATGTTGAGGGAAATTCATTTCGATGATTTATATTTTTGCTAGTAGAGACTGAGTTCATCTACTTAAACTAATGGATGATTTTAGTGACATAGGTTACAAAAAAAAAGAGAAGAAATTTTTGAAGCATCTACTACAGAGAATATTCTAGAAAATGAGGAAGGGGATTTCCAGGTGCTAAGGAAGGCAGAGTAGAATCAGAGTTAGGGAACAGATGGAGAAACCAAATCTGAGGATTCGTCTTTTTTTTTTTTTTCAGTAAGCTTCAGCAGTTCTGGAATTGTTATGGAGAAGCCAGCTGCAGAGATCGATCCAGGGTTACAATGATGTTAGTATGTAAGCACAGAATTTGATTTTTTTAAAAGCTCACTCAGTGCACAGTTGCTGTGGGAAGGAGGAAATAACTCGAGACTCGGGGTCTGTCTGAGGCCCAAGAACATTCAGAGGAATAACTCCTGAGTGAACCAGAAGTGTGAACGGAAATTTTGGTATGAGGCTTGATTTCACAAAGGGGATCATTTCAAGAAAATGATAAGATTTGGACAACTTTTCGTGGAAGAATTTGGATAACACGGGTAAAATTTGAAGGTCGCTGGAAGAAAAAAAATCAAGGAAGGGAGCAGCCAAAAATGGTTTCTGAATGAACGGCTTGTGTCACATGCTAAGAGGGCGCACTGGAGGAGGTACAAGGTTTGAAGAAAACGCGATGGATTCCGTTCGACGCGTGAAGCCTGCATTTCCTGGCAGGCACGCAAAGGGGGAGCACAGGAACGTTTAACAATTCACCAGACTGAATTTACTGGGAGAAAAACTCAGCCTGTTTGGGGCAAACATACCGTCCTATCATTTGAGAGTGCCCGCACAGGATTGGCATAGAGGCTAGCAGGCAAGAACGGGTGGGTTACACCAAGTGACCAGAAATAAACATACATATTAATTTTAACCTAGAAATTAAATAAAGAGCAACATATGGCAAGAGACCATTGAGGGTGTGTAGGGGTGGAGGGACTGAGCAAAAAGGAAAAAGGACTTAGGGACACAGACAACAGTGTGGAGATTGTGGGGTGGGAGGCATGTAAGGGGGCTAACTGGTAATGGAAAAAAATAGTTAAAAAAGACTATGTTATTATACACAGGAATAAAGTCAGAAGCTACGAAAATTAGTAACAAATAGGGGAATCAAATCTAACACAGGAAAAGAAAATCACCTTAAGATGTAGCCATAAACAACAAAAAAGGAGGCCTTCACTTTGTGTTCATCTATTGCTTCCACATGGCCCAGGGCAAAATGGACTAAAAGGTAGTCCAGGGAGTTTGAGGGCGAGGCTGCTGTTTTCTTCCAACCACACAATCAGGAAAACTTGGACCAAAGTCATCGCTGCAATGACAACAGTGCATTCAGGCTTTTTAAATAGCTTGTCTGTGGCAATTTATTGATCTGGTATTACCCTCTGAATTGATATAGACAATAAAAAAGAAAGATAATTTAAGTGAATGTATGAACATTTTGAAATGGATACTTTCGAAAAGCATTGTGTCAGTGATTTAGGAGGAAAAACAGTCAGCTCTGTAAACTCGGACAGATTTACACCATTCTGATTACAGACGTAATTTCCTCTCCTAGGAAATAGCCATTGGAACCACTAGTTCCATGGACCTTGTAAAGGTTAAACAAGATATGATGTAAGTGAGACAGAGTCATGTCTGAGGGCAGAGACCACGTGGACCCGATTTCCCCCTGCACATCAGTATCCCAGAACAGTCCTGAGCACATTCCAGGTACGCGATTAACATTTGTTGAATGAGCAGGAGAGCGGGGTTGGGGAGTGGGGCTATGAATGTTTAATTTTTCATAAAAATATAGGAGACTAAAAACACAAACAAGGTCCTTGGATTGAATGCACCAATATAAAGTCCAGTTTTCTTATTACAGAGTAGCTTCTTGCTGTTTCAGAGTGTTTCTGCATTGTGTCTTTAAAAGGAAATCAGGATTAAAGG
>PVKM010013168.1:0-30660 GCA_004027735.1 Carollia perspicillata
CAGGAAAGGTTTCTAGAACCAGTCCTCATGAAACCAGTTAGGGCTTTATTATTAATGGATTGCTGCCAAATCTATTATTGCTGAAATTTCAGCTCTTTACAGTGGATAGGCCAGTAGTTAAAGCTGCACTGAGGGCTGCATTCTGTTTTCTCCCCGTGGTTCATTGTTCCCTCTTCATAAGCTCTGTGTGGTTAGTGACCCATATATGATTCTCTGAAAAATGTAAGAGCTTCAGAAGTCAATCGTACATTGAATAATGCCCTATATATTTTTTGAATTCTTTGGTGGGGTTTGCATCTAGATTTATTTTATGGGAATGAAAACACTAAACTTTTAAACTTTGTAACATCACTCATGACATTAATCCCTGAATTATTATCCAAACATTAATAATGCATTTAAATTTTCTTAAAAAGATGGTTCTTGTAGGTGAGGAGATGTGAGCTGTCTTTATTTATATAGCCATCTGTTTCAGAGTGAGAAGATAGTACACAGTTTTATTTCTCCTCCAGGAAAGGAATTTAAACATATTTGTAATATTTATTTTTAAATGCTGTTCATATGGTTACCAGGGGAAAGAAACCCAGGCCCTGGTGGATCAGTCAGTACCTCTGGTAGTGTCTTTTCAGTCTCCATTTTTAATGTTACCGTGCCGCCTGGATGCTTTATCTTACTTGAGGGACAGAATAGTGAGCTACAGGTATTTGAAAGGTACAAGTACGAAGGAAAACTAGCTTGGTTTTATACAAAGAAGCTATGGTGGTGCCGTGAAATGCAGAAGAAAACAAGACCGATTTCCGAAGGCACCTGAGACTGTTATTTGCACAGCCTTTGAGGCCAATGACAGACAGCTTCTGTGGTCCTCATAATGTTAAAAAACCCTCAAACGCTGAGCACATGCGTACAGGTAGAAAACGTGCTGGACCATGCTGTGCCTTTCCAACATCTGTGACTCTGAATTCAGCCTCATCTGTGTATTGGTTATGAGTGCTTCTGACATGGTAGCAATTTTAAATTGCTGTAGTTCATTTCGGTCAGTTCCCCTGGCCAGGTTATTTCACACCTCTGCACAGTGAAAACACACCTTGGTTTCCCCTTCTCAAACAGGGCCCAGGATAAAAATCTAATGAAAAGAAAATGTATATTTAAACACGTAAAGTCTATGGTGCGGGAGGAGGGAGTCCTATTTGCAGGCACAGGATTTTTTTTCTAGGGAAGAGCTTTGAGGGAATACTGTGTCCCGATGAAGAAACTAATCGGCCGCGCGGTGTGAGCCACTTTGTCGCTGGATTCTTCTGCTTCTCCGAGAGCGGCTATTCCACTTCGCACTGCAGCTCCGGGAGTTTCGCGGGTTGGCATCCGCTGTGCTTGGTGGCATCGCAGCAAAGCCACTCCCTTGTTGCGTGTGGGGATTCTCACTGCATGTACCCCACTTTAGAGCCCTGGGGCTGTAAATGGGTGGGGGAGGCAGTACAGATGTCTGCTTTATTATACTTCCCAGCGGTGCGTATTCATGTGGTCATGGGATATAAATGCTGCACACCTGACTCTGTCTTTGTTTCATGATGGGATTTTCACCAGCATGTAATTATGGATGCCAAGTGAGAGTCAGAAAACTCACATATTTTCTTCTTTCTTCCCTTTAAACTTTTTGGGATATTTAGTAAATTTTTTAGTGGAAACAGTGACCTAGACTTTCACAGGATTGCCATGTCCTTTTGTTTTGGATTAGGGACTCATAGCCTCTGTCCCTTCTGGGGTTGGGAGTGTTCACTTATGCCTTGTAGACAAAAGGCTTTCCCCCCACCCCCTACCCAGGGCAGGATCTGTTTTAGGGTACACTGTACTCTTAACAGGTGTAAGTTCCTTTTAAAATCTTGTTTCTAGATCCTGGAGTGACTTCCTTCTCTTTCTTTTCAAACTTTATTTACCAGAGTTTTAAATAAACACTGGTAAATAAAGAGCAAAGCAAGATTCTGGGTTCAATTCTCCTTAGAATAATTTTGTGGTGATTGTTTTTACAAATATGGTGGCCAATGGTAAAACAAGGCTTCTGTATTAAAACATATAATCCACACATTTATTTTTCTTTTATTGAATTTATTGAGGTGACATTGGTTAGTAAAATTATATAAGTTTCAGGTGTACAAATCTATAATGCATCACCTTTATAGTGTATTGTGTGTTCACCACCCCAAGTCAGCTTTCCCTCCATCGCCGTGTCTCCCTGCTTATCCCTGCTACCTCCGCACTAAATCCGTACATTTCTGTGCAGGAAGTAATGTTACATATGCTGTTGTGACCCATGTACATTTTTCTGTTTTTGTTCTTCACCCACTCTATCCTATTGTTTTTAAAAAATTTATAAGTATATTGTGTGTATACACTATGAATATATTTGTGTACCGTATCAAAAAACTTTATTTTAGAGCTCAAAATTATATTAAAGGATTATTTGAAGTTACCATGAGTTTTTGTGGGACATTTGAGTGAAATATTTACCCAAGGAATATTGAAATGATTATCGCCCACGTTGTACCCAGAGACTGAAGCAGATTTGGCCTCTGAAGGACTTGGCCTTTCTCACAATCTCAGGTACTACTTTGGCCGTGGCAGCGGCACCTGTCATTTACACAACTTAGAGCGCTGTGCCTCAGCCTTGAACGTGCACACACATCCTCAGGGGATCTTGTTAAAATCTGGGTTTTGACTCAGTGGAACTGTGGGAAGAGCTGGGGAGAGGCCCGAAATCCCAGGTGATGCCAGGCCTTGCTGGTCTGCGGCCAGCACGGGGTTGGAGAATATTCCAGGTAAAATTCTGACCCCCGAAGATAACTGCATTCCGAAACACCTATGGAGACCACATAGAGAAACACCTATATAGGTCAGTCAATACACTCATCTATCTATGGGGGCCTATGATTAACATCATATCTTTTATATCTATATCAAGTGAGTAAGTATAACAGAAGAGAATGCAACTAAATAAAATTATTTTAACGATACGCATTAAAATTTTAAGCTGCTGGGAAGACCACCTAAGTATTTCATAATAGAGTTAGCAAAACAATTGCCAGGCCTCTCGGTGGTGAGTAAGCCCTGAAGCCCAGAAAGGGTTGTAACAAAACCACAGTCACTGAAGTGGCCACATAAAGGAATGTAATGTCCTCAAGGGTCCTCCGTTCAGCTGTGTCCATTAGCCATGGATTCAGGATTTAAATAAAATTAGGTCAGACCCCAAAGAAACCGGTCAGTAGAAAAATAAGCATTTTTCAATTGAATCACAATAATAGACATTGAATTCTGCTGAGTGGGAACAGCCGGGGAAGCCTTTTCATTGACTGGAAAGGATCTAGGCTCAGGGGGCACCTCATTGTTATGTAGTCTTCTGAGGGCTGAGTGTTTCAAAAATGGCCTGTGTTTAGTTAAAGGGGAAGGCTTGTAATAACTTAAACACTCCGTTTTTGAGTAAATATTAATAGAACACCATTTCATGTTGTCTTCTGGGCTTTGGGGACATTAAAGAAATGGCAGATACGATTTTTGTGCCCAGCCTGGCCATAGAAATAGGAGGAACACATGAGAAACACAGCAAAACAAAGACCTCCTTCCAACCCAGTGAAACGAATCAAATGCATGAAAACAAATTTCATGGTTTCTTATAAAAGCATATAAGACAGCATATATTTAAGTGACAAATTATGAGGTACAATCTAAAAATGGCATAGCTCTCAGGGCATTTTTGGTTGCAACAGTGACAGTGACATAAGGGTCAAAACTAGCATGTAATAGGCAGGGCCACGGTTGCCAAATGTTCTACAATGTGACTGCTGTACTGTGCTGCTCACAAATAATTCCTCAGCCTCGAGGCTCAGGACTCCAGCCCTGAGCCACCGTGCTGGGATTTCAGAGTTAAGGAAGACCCTTGGAGACGGAACCATCAGAGGGTCACGGTGCAAACCGGTCTGCTGCTTTTCGAGACTCTGAGATCCTGAGGGAAATGGACTGTACAAGGAAGCACAGGGTGAATTTATGTGTCTGCCCTGGTCTAGTTAATCGATTTTAAATCATTTACCAGCTGCAAAACCACTGCCTAGAGTTTGTAATACAGTGTTCTAGATGTAAAAGATCTTAAGAGCTGTTGACTCCACCTGCCTCATTTTACAGATGAGAAAACTTAAACCTGGAGAGTTTAAGTGACTTGTTTTAAGTCACTTAGTTCTGACTTAGGTGAGCAACAGGCTTGCTTGTGTGTTAGCTAATGTTCTGAAGGTGACTTTGGGTAAGTCTTGATTCTGATAAAACATAGCTAGAAGTAAAAGTACACTCATACATGTATCCCTCTGTATACATATAGCGAACACATCTTGTATCTTTGTTCCATTTAGCCAGGCACACTGCCACCTCTACACACACATGTGAGAAAAGGGAGAAAAAGAGACTATAACCAAAGAGAAGACAGCATACTCTTATTTTTTAAAAGTTAAAAAAAGTATTTTGTTGGTTTATTTTATTTTATTTTTTAAATATTTTATTTATTTATTTTTAGAGAGAGGGGAAGGGAAGGAGAAAGAGAGGGAAAGAAACATCAATGTGTGGTTGCCTCTCATGTGTCCCCTACTGGGGACCTGGCCTGCAACCCAGGCATGTGCCCTGACTGGGAATTCAACCAGTGACCCTTTGCTTCACAGGCCCATGCTCAATCCACTGAGTCTCACCAGCCAGGGCTGGTTTGTTTGTTTGTTTGTTTATTTATTTTTGAGAGAGGGAAAGGGAGGGAGAAAGAGGGAGGGAATTGATGTGAGAGAGAATCATTGATCAGTTGCCTCATGCACCCCGACTGGGGACCAAACCCTCAACCCAGGCACGTGCCATGACCAGGAATTGAACAAGTGACCTTTCACTTTGCTGGATGACAACCAACCAACTGAGCTACTACACTGGTCTGGGCAGGACAGCGTACTTTTAGATCTTGCAGGTTTAGGTTAGAGAGGAAGGTAGTAGTCATGAGTTATGATTCCACTGGCATTAGAAATCTCTACCCCAGCCCAAACACCTATTCCCTGGTGGCTGACATCTCTTTAACAAGCGACAAAGCTTCGTATTCTATATTGTTAAAGTTCAAATAATTCTGGAAGAAATAATACTCTCATTTAAGTGTTCAAAAACTTAGAAATGAGTGACAGTGTGTTTTTTTGGAGGGGGAGGAGATTTTGAGAGAAGATACTGAGTAGGAGAAAGCCCACAGGCCCTTACTGGGTAATGGGTGAAGGGAAAAACAAATGTAAGAGGTTATTGGAATGTCAAGGTTTTTGCTTGTTTCAGTTTTGCATTGGACTTGTGATGCATATTTCTTTTATGAATGTCAGAAGACTATGACTTAGCTTAATGTGTGATGCATGATGTATATTTTTCGTGGGTCAACTTGGAGTCTTTTCAAGTAGTTCTTTTTCTGGCGTCTGCCTTCATGAAGAGTGCGAAGAGGTAGGGAAGAAGATCACATTCTGACTCAGTAAAATGCCGATCACCAGAAAATGGGTGATTCAAAGGGACAGTTTTCAGCCCAAATGAATTCACTTGAAATGAATGCCAACTGTAACTTAATTAAGTTGTGCTCTTTCAAATCCACTGCTGTGCGTATGGTAGACAGTTGTCTGGCTTTTACATAGCTCCAAGCTAAAATTGTAGGTCAAACTGTGACTTTTGGAGTCTCCAACACTGTTTGAATTTGTAACAATTTTTACTGAATTTTGAGTCTGCCAGCTATGGTACAGACCCCTGTTCATAAAGAGTGAACCAAAATAATTGAGTCAGATGAACACCCAAGGGTGTGCCTCTCTAACTTTGTTTAAAATTCTAGCCTCTGTTGAATTTACTGGAAGAAAAGAAGTTCAGGGATTTATTTTGGTATTTGTGATATTTTCTTCTCTTTATCTGTTTTCAAATACCACGAGACATCATTGCTTATGTAAATCTTGTCACTTCAGTTTTTAAGTGGAACAAGGAAGTGTGAAAAAATGCAGCCACAGAGAAATTACGTCTATCCTCAATTCCTGTTACTATGGGAGTGCCCGTTGCTTTCAGGAAGTACAGATAGAATAGCTGTTTACCGTGATGGGCTTTGGGCAGAGGGACCAAAGGTGTTTTCTTCTGAACCCATGATTGGCACAAACCACTTTAGCCAATGGAAACCCCTTGTACATTAATTAAAAACCTTGACCAGACCCTTCAAGCAGAGATTCGAAGGAAGAGATGCTCTTGGGAGCTATAAAATAAAGAGTTAAAAAACAGTCTTTGCCCTTTGGAGGAGACAGTCATGTTGCTGAGATTAAAGTTTCCCCAAAGGAATAATTACAACCCAGGGTCCGTAAAATATTGGAGCGGAATAAATGCATAGTCACTGGGGTGAATTCTTAATAAAGGATTGGTCTGAGTGTATGGGATTCAATCAACGAGAGTAATTTTTGAGAAGAGTCTTGAATAATATAATCGTCGGTCCATGGCTTGGTGTGTGTGTGCTTATGCTGAGGGCACAAACAAAGAATGTGTAAAGGACAGTGAGAGCTGATGGTATACGAAATGTCCAACGGTCTTCTCTGCCTGGAAAATCCACAGTCAGTGGCTTTTGTATTTGGCCAAGTGCCCACGTCCTTAAACATATATATAGCTATTCAAAAATATAATTCTGAAAACCATTTTCTTGGTCATTTCAGCACTGATTACTGATAGTTAAATTTTTTAAATTTCAGATGCTAATTTAGTGTAACTAATTATGGGAATAATTAGACACCTTCAACAAAGAAAACAGGCCCAAATTGATTATTGCAAGTCATGTTACTAAACTATTCTTATTTTAAAACATCAACTCAGTCGATTTAATTAATTTCAGTATCATTTGTGTATTTTTTGTATACCTTCCTAGGATTATAGCTTTACTTATTTAGATACCTTCCAGGGGTTTCAGTAATAATATTTTTCGAATCATCCTGGTGTTGTGTAATGTATACAAATCTACAAGTAACACAATGCCTTCTCGGAATAGCTTGGGTGATAGGATCTGAGTTGTGGGCTGTTGGGGTCTTGGTTGCTTTTTCCCAAAGTGATTCAGATCTGAGTCACTGGTTAGCAGAGAAGTTGAGTTTTCTTTCCAAGGTTTACATTTCCTAAAGTTCTTAAAATTTAACGTATTTCCAAAGCAATGCTTTTGCAAATGCTTACATGGTTGCACATTAAGTCCTCTTTGCAGTCAGTCCAGTGTCTGTCCACCAGATATATGCGTTCTCTGTGAAACATTGCTGAGGTGACATCACATACCCTTTAGTCTGTCCCTGAGTTACACTGACCTGGTCTGCCATCACCGGGACGTCCTGTGTCACTGATCTTGCTGCACTTGTGCTGCCGAGATCCTTTCTCCACGGCTCAGGTCAACCATACTTACTCTTGGTACAGGTCCTGCTTTGGATCCTTGGCTCACAGTTCCATGTGTTAAACCAACCGTGTCCTCTTGTGTTTATCCTTCCTTTATAACTGCCATCTGCCCTTTATATTAACTTTTCTCTCTTGAGATTATAACAAACTCATGGTTTCTCAATACCTCAACCTGCTCCATTTAACCACAATACATAATCGCAGGTTAGCCAGTAAGAACCCTGATCGGCAGATTCCTCTGTCCTCGCACTGTCCCTGACAGTTTGGAAAGGATCCTCGTTTTCTGGTAACAGCTGGTTATTTCACAGCTGTTTTGTGCTTCCTGTCCTGTGAACTGGAATCAGGCCACTTCCCAAGGGTTCCTCTTTTGTCTGTCCTTGGTGGTAGGCTTCTGTCCAGCTGGTGTTCAGTTGGTTATTCAGGATGAATTCTCTGCAATTTAGTTGTAATTCCAGATTGGTCCTGGAGGGAGGTTAGTGTAGCTTCCACTCACTCCTTCGCCATCTCGGATCTCTCCGGGTTCCTCTTCCTTCATAGTGGAGAACCGGAACATAGGCTAAAATCTGGGCACTAGGGATGTACGTGGAAGGCACTAAGTGGATCAAAGGGCTACTGTTTGGTGGTTGGAAAAAGCTGCCTTTTGGAGGTTAGGGGTTCCCATTAATTATTTCCAACTGGACACACCATGCTTCTGCCCTCTACTTTCTTATGAGGTTTTATCTGTTGTCAAGGCTTTCTATTGCACCCACCATAATAAGCACTTTGTTGTGGGAAGAAAGATTCTATTTGAGGAGGGGAAATTTTCTTTAGGTTGCTGATAGGTTGAAAGAAGGATTCAAGTGAAGATTGAGCAGCAAGGCCTAGCATTCGTACGTAATCTGGTTTCTAGAACCCTCATTCATTGTTAGAAGTCCAGTCCACTCACTCCTCTCTTTACGTACCCTGGACACGTCAATGATTTTATTCTACAAGTTACCAGAAATTGCAGCTTTCTGAGTGAATGAGTACGATTCTTCCTTTTTTTACCTTGCCCATATTCTTCTGTAGGCCAAACCTTGCTTTATCTAATTTGGGGTCTGTGGGGTGAGTTGCCCGACCAGCTCGTGAGGTCAGACACAGGTCGATTCCTTTCTTGCATCTTTATGAAGGGCCTGGATTCTGCTTTCTCTTGTGTTTGTGGTTAACAGAGATGACTGGGTCACGTTTAAGTTGTTTGTCCCAAAGGTTGGAAACTTGAAACTTTTCCAGAACAGTCACTTTGCCCTATGTGGAAAACTCAAGTATAGATTACTTTCCTGGATGGAGATGCATGCACAAAGCAGGTACTGATACAGGTATTATTCCCGTAAACCCCAGATGAAATGGAGACCAGCATATATTGTGCATAAAGTTAATTATGGGCAGAGTTTACTCCCAGGCTTTATAATGCTGATAGAGTTAGGCCAGGCAGAAAAGTTTCAGTGCGGGGTCATTTATTGATAGTGGTCCTAGAGTCATCCTTGTTTTCTCCTGGATCTGATACAGTGTATCAAATTCAGAAAGCGGTATCTGCAACATGTTCCTAAGAACATTCTGCTCAAATATCAAAGCGCTTCAAGCAATTTCAGTAAAGTGAGTGGATTCATTTTCTACTGCTGCATGACAACCACTACAAACTTAACTAGGTTATTATCCCAGTTTCTATAGGTTAGAGGCCCAGGCATGGCAAAGCTGGTTTCTCTGCCCTCGGTCTTATCGGGCTGAAATCAAGGCATTGGGTGTGGTTGTGGTTCTGACCTGGAGCTCAGGATTTCCTTACAAGCTCACTAGTTGTTGACAGAACTTTCTTGTAGTTGTAGTTCCATGGTCCTCATTTTCCTACTGGCTGTCAGCCAGTGCCCACTCTCAGTTCCTAGGGACTGCCCCATAGACTACGCCGTGGAATGTTTGCTTTCTTGCAGGCTAGCCAGGTCACGTCTCTCTTCTTTTCTGTGGCTAGTTGGAAAAGCTCCCTGCTTTTAAAGGACTGTTTTGATTAGGTCAGGCCCACCCTGGACAATCTCATTTGCTCTGTCAAGTAACGTAATCATGGGAGTTATAGCTCATCATCATATTCATCTCAGAGGGGAGAGGATTATTCAAAAGTGGGGAACACTGGGTATCATGTTAGAATTCTGCTGATCACAGTCAGCTTGTGGTTTTAAAAACATCTTACTTTTGGTGATAGCATTTTATGCGTGTATATATGCTTATTGTTTTTGGACAATAGCTTTTGGGTAATGTTTCAGAGTTTTTTCCCTTTTGAGCAAGAGAGCATGAAAACTACTAATTTGAAAGAACCTTCTTAAATCTGATTTATGAATTCGAGAACCTTATTGAGCTTTTCTGTGGGCCAGGCCCTGAGCAAGATGCCGTAGGGAAAGGGTACAATGATATGGATGCCTTTGCCTGCATGGAGCTGGGTGGGAAGACACTGCATCTTGAATGTGTCCTGCTGACAGGGTGCTGGGAAACCTCTCTGGGATAGTGATATATTTTAAAAATTGTATATGAACTAGAAACTAACTAGCATGATACATATTTCTGAATGTAGTGAAATTACAACCATAGGCATGTTCTCATATAAGTATCCTGTTTCTAAGAAGTTTACTTTATGTTAATGGTTGTTTTCTGCTTGTATTTTGTCACTTGCTAGTAGACGATAAAACTGATCCATGTGAAATGCTTCAGAATGTTTGTGCGAGCCCTGGCTGGTATAGCTCAGTGGATTGAGTGCGGTCTGTGAACCAAAGGATCGCGGTTTGATTCCCAGTCAGGGCACATGCCTGGGTTGCAGGCTAGTTCCCAGTGGGGGACGCATAAAAGGCAAGCCTACATTGATATTTCTCTCCTTCCTTTCCCCTCTAAAGATAAATAAATAAAATCTTAAAAAAAAAGAATGTTTGTGGGAAATGTTTTAAATTTAGAAATTTTGTTGAAATGCTTTTTCCTCTTAAAATAATGGGGGAAGAAAGCTGCTCAGTCTTAATGTAGAATACCTTAGACAAGCCAGTTTTCAGCTGTTGCATAGTTTTTATTGAATTTTTAGAATTATCAAGTGTGCCAGAATCAACTCCATCAAGTGAGAGGCTACCTGGCTGAAGGAACATTAATGTAGGACCCTTAATTTAAGGCACAGGAAGGAGATGAGGGTTTATTCGCAGTAGGTTTTGTTACAAGTTCTCTTCCTTGAATTGTACAGACTCGGAGAGTTATCACAATTTTCAGTTGGAGTACTTCTGTCTCCTAAAGTTAACAGCCTCGTGAGTCTCAGTTTTGTCAGAATTAGGAGCAGGAAGGGCAGCAAATGAAAGGCTTATATGAGTCTATACAATTTCATAAACTGGTTAAGAATTAAGTTCACTCTCTTCGCTTTATGGTGTCCTTCCAGCTCTTCTTTTCCCAACTGACGTGTTGGGATCACATTTGGCATCGAGCCCCTACTCATATTTTGCGTTGTGGCCACGCTGGTGTACCTGTGCTGCACACTTATGTTTTATAGTGAACACTTCCCCCATATATCTAGAAAAATATTTTCACCACATATTTTCTTATACATATAGGAAAAAAAGTGCTCTGTCTGAAAAAGAAGCCCATTTTACTAAGATAGCACAAGACCTCAAATGAAAAGAGAACGTGGGGCTGAATAGAATGTACCACATTCACAATGCAGTGTGCAGGTGGTGTGTTCTGGAATTATGCACCTGAAACCTGTATGATTTTGTTAGCCAGTGTCACCCCAATACATTTAATAAAAAGGAAAATAAGTGGAAGTAAAATAAAACTAACAAACAAACCAAAGAATGTACTGCATTTTTCTTGGCAAAACCAAGAGCTATTTCTGTGGGATTTGTGCTTCCCAGTGCAGTTCTTAAGGATGGAGTTCAAGTCAGAAGGTGCTCACTACTTTCCCGTTATTATGTATCAATTCAATCTTCACTTACATCGTTTTATATTACCATTCTATACACGTTTACCACCTCTTTTGGTTTATTTATGCATATGTGAGTCTCCTTTCAGGTTAAGTAACAATATTTATGGCTGAAACAGAGAGATTAGCTTCTTTCTGACAGCGTCTTGGTGAATTGAAAGATCCATGATGTGCTTCCTGTGTTTTGTTCTTCACCCTTTAATTTTTGCTTCTTTTCAGTCTTGTTTTGTAGTTGCTGTGTATAGATCTTGCACATATTTTGTCAGATTTATCACTGAATATTTTATACTGTTTGAAGCTGTTGTAAATTGTGTTTTTCTGATTGTGACTAGTATCTAGAAATACAAATGATTTTCTTGCCTATTGATTTTGTATTTTACACCCTTGATAAACTTATGCATCAATTCTAGTGGTCTTTTTGGTTCATTTTGGTAGATTTCATTGGCTTTTCTACATAGACTATAATGGTCTTCTGTGAATAAAGTTGTTATTTTCCCCTTTCCAATGTGAATGCTTTTTATTTCCTTTTTCTTGCCTTGTGGCATTGTCTAGAACTTAATACAACAATTGAATCAAAGTGATGAGTGTACATGCTTGATTTGTGCCTCTTCTTAGGTAAAAGACATTAAGTTTCTCACCATTAACTTTTATGTTAGCTGTAGTTTTGTTTTTGTTTTTGTTTTTTTTGGTACATGCCCTTTATCAGGTTGAGGAAATTTCCTTCTATTTTTTAATTTGTTTAGTTTTTGTCATGAATGGGTGCTATATTTTGTCATATGCTTTTTCTGAGTCTACTGAGATAGATGATCATATGATTTTTGAAAGGATCTGTGTATTAGTTATCTACTGCTGCATACAAAATTGCCCTAAAATATAGCATCTTTAAGACAACAAATACTTCTTTTATCTCACATTATCTGTGGAATTAGAATCCAGGTGCTCCTGAGCTGGGTGCCTCTGGCTCTGGGCCTCTCGTTAGGTCCTCCTCAAGCAGAAGGCCGGGACTGTGCTGACACTCGCGGGCACAACTCACATGGTTGTTTGAGGCCTCACCTTGTGCACATGAGCCTGTCCGTGGGGCTGCTATCTACCGTGGCAGCTGGCCCCCCCAGACCTAGAGATCTCAGAGAGAAGGACTGAGAGGTGGAGAGTACCAAAGCACAAGTCGTCATTTCTAATCTTTTCCCAGAAGTGGTAGCCCAGGATCTCCGCCATGCACGATTTATTGGGTACAGGTCAACAGATGCAGCCTGCACTCAAGAGCTGGGCACTAAATAAGGGTGAGAATGCTTGGAAAGTGGCCAACGCCAGGAGTGGTTTGTGAGACTTTCTCCCATTCCGTATGAAAATGATGAATTACCCATTTCTGAATGGCAACCTTGCCTTTCTGGGATTAATACTACTTTTTCATGATTTATTATCCTTTTTATATATTATTGGATTCAATTTGTTAAAAATGTGCCAATAATTTTTGCATCTATATTTATGAGAGAAATTGGTCTGTAATTTCCCTGTAATGTTTTTGTCTGGTTTTGGTGTTGGAATGATGCTAGTTTCCTATCACGAGTTGGGGAGTAGTCCCTCCTCTTCAGTTTTTTGGAAGAGTTTCTGCAGAATTGGTATTATTTCTTCCTTAAATGTTTGGTTTACTTCACCAGTAATGCTCTCTGGTCCTGGAATTTTCTTTTTCATAAGGTTTCCTGTTACAAATTTAATTTTATTACTAGACACTGGCCTATTCTGTTTTTTTTTTAATTTTTATTATTATTTTTGAGTGAGCTTCAGTATTTTTGTCATTTAAGGAATTTGTTTCATTTATGTTGCTGACTTTATTGGCATAAGGTTCACAACATCTGTAGACTCTGTAGTGAAGTCACTGCTTTTATTTCTAACTTTGGCAATGGATATATTTTTTACCTGTTGTCTCATCAATCTGGCTAGAGCTGAGTCTTTTTTTTTTTAAGTTTTCTCTGAAAATCAGCTTTTGGTTTCATTGATGTTTTTTATTGTTTTCTATTTCATTTATTTCCACTCTGATATTTATCCATTATTTTCATTCTTGTACTTATCTGGAGTTTCAATTGTTCTTCTTTTTCTGGTACTTTAAGGTGCAATCTCATGGCTTTGCGACCTTTTCGTCTTTTTTGCTCTGTGCACTTTGTACTATAGTTTTTTACAGCTTAAGTACTACTTTAGCATCCTGCCATTTTGATATTTTGTATTATCTACATTTAGTCAAGATACTTTCTGATTCTCCTTTTGCATTATTTAGTTTCCAAATATTTGCTGTCATGCTTATCTTTTAAAGTACTTCACTCCCCATCTCCAGCTTTTTTAAAAGATATTTTCTTCAACATTGGTTTTGCGTTCGTGTTGTTTTCTTCATATTTCTTGTGCTTGGGGTTCATTGACTTCTCAGGCCCATGTGTTTATATTTTGTAATCATAATTCAGTTGCTTCAGTTGTGTGGGTGGTTTCACATCCGCATTACCTGTATTGAGTGTTACTTTCACCTCCTTAAGGGCACAGAACCCCTTAGAAATACTGAGTGCCTCTAATCTCCTTGTGATAAATTGTGAGTTTTTGATCATGAGCAGAGGACTGTCTTTTAAAGGCCTCTTCAGCTATTTTCTGCTCTCATAAAAAAGAATGATGATATCCTTCCCATTTGACTTAATTAGAGTCCAATCTGTGCTGAGCAGTTCAGACACATTCTTAGGATGAAGTTAATGCTGAATAACACACAGACTTTGGTGTGTTTCCTTCTGTACATTTCATGGAGCTCAGACACCTGTTCACAGGTGTCTGTGTCTGTACCTGTCTGCAGGGTGTGTCCATATCTACCGATACCTATTCATACACATGGATACATTAGTTCCCATGTGGAATCACATATAGATCTCTGACACTTTATAGTTTTACTTTAACAACCATATCTGAAGTATCTTCTTTTCCTGCCTTTTTAAATAGGGATGTGGAAGCTTCACAAGAAGAAAAAAAATTCAAAAGCAATTTCAGAGTTATCTTTTCTCTAGAGGGAATGATAAAGCTACCTAGCTTTACAGACAAGCTAGAGGCCATAAAGTTATTTAATAAGAACAATAAAGTCTCCGGAGTATAGGGAGAATGAAGGAGTTAGAACTTTAAGAAGAAAATGAGGAGCAAGAGCCAGAGAGACTGGGATGAGATGAGAGGGGGTTGGGCTGTGCAGGGCGAGAACCGGTGGAGACGTCGGGAAGGGAAAGGGGTTTGGTGGAGGAATGTAACCAACATCTTGCAATGTGTTAGTTAATGTCTTTCTTTTATGGCATTATTCCTTTTTATCCATTGGTTTTGGTATTTAAAGAGAACATTATTTTTAAAATTTCAACATCTCTAACCATATTAACCTTTTAATATGTCCCATTTCAGTTTGGGGGTGAAATCAAGATGGGGACAGATTTTGTTTTTCTTCTGTAGAGAACTTTTCTTTTTCTTGATTTGTTTTATTGTTGTTCAAGTATAATTGTCTCCATTCCTCCCCTCCCCCTGCCCCCATCCTTGCCTCCCACCCTCAATCCTATACCCTTTGGCTTTGTCCATGGGTCCTTTATACATGTGCCTTGACAACCGTTTCCCTATTTTCCACCATTATCCCTCTTCCCCGTCCCCTCTGGTTACTGTCCATTTGTTCTTTATTTCAATGTCTTTGGTTCTGTTTTGCTTGCTTATTTGTTTTGTTGATTAGGTTCTACTTATAGGTGAGATCATAATGATGTTTATCTTTTACCGCCTGCCTTACTGCACTCAGCATAATGCTCTCCAGTTCCATCTGTGCTGGTGCGAAGGGTAGGCGCTCCTTCTTTCTTTCTGCTGCACAGTATTCCATTGTGTAAGTGTACCATATAGGGACAGATTTTAAACACTCCTATTTGAGAATAAAACTTTTGACGAACATCATCTTTTTCTCTAGCTTGTATTAACTGCTTCCAGGTGACCCATGAGTTAAAATGATGATCTGATTTAGCTCAACTGATTTTTTTTTCATTAAGGCAAGTTATCCAAATTCTTAATTCAGAAATAGTCTCAGTCGTCAGTCAGATGGTAAGACATGTGACAGAGTTCAAGAACCACCTCGGGGCACTAGCGGTCGAGGCCTAAAGTTTCCTGTTTTAGGGATACATTTTTAGTGTCAGCCCTAAGTGAGTATGAGCAAAATGAGTATGAGGAACTTTATTAAACTTTGTTCTTATTGTTGACACTATTACCGGTGTCCCCATCCTCCCCCTCTGCCCACATCCACCCAGCCCCTCCCCCCTTCCCCTGTGGCCATCACCACACTGTTGTCCATGTGTAGGAGTTATATGTGTATAGGTTTTTTGGTCGATCCCTCCACCTTCCTGCATTCAGCACCCCTTCCCCCCTGACTGCTGTCAGCCTACTCCCTGTGTCAGTGCCTCTGTGATGGAACCTGGTGTAGCTTTTAGAATGTGGCCTTTTTGAGTGTTCCCTGAAATTAAGGGAATAGCAAAATCAGCATGTTTTTGATGTTAACGTTTCAGGGGAGAGTTCTGAGTTTAATTTCTTTCTTTCTTTTTCTCCCCCCAGATATGTGTCACAAAGATGTCTACACGGAACTGCCAGGGAATGGACTCAGTGATCAAACCCCTGGACACAATTCCTGAGGATAAAAAAGTCAGGGTTCAGAGGACACAGAGCACTTTTGACCCATTTGAGAAGCCGACTAATCAAGTAAAGAGGGTTCACTCGGAGAACAATGCTTGCATTAACTTCAAGACGTCCTCTACTGGCAAAGAGTCTCCTAAAGTTAGGCGGCACTCCAGCCCCAGCTCGGTGAGTGCAGCCGTCTTCCTTATCAGTGGGGAAACAGCGGGAGTAGCCCTGGTAGAGGAGTAGCATGCTGTGCTGGGAGAGGGCAGGCGGCTCTGTCAGTGCATTGTGATGCCTCCTGTCCCGGGGTGGTTTAGTGTCTCAGAGAGAGAGCGTGTACTTGAGCAAACTCTCTACAGGCTCTTCATTCATAAGCACCCAGCAAACAAATGAGACATGATTCAACTTAGTTTTGGAAAAATTGTTTTTTTCTAGTTGTTTTCAGTTAGAGGAATTTATAATGGAAAACCCTTGGGTATCTCTTACCCTTGGAGAGGATACTGAACTTTTGCTGGGCAGGCAGTAAGCATAGTTTTGAATGTGTCAAGTTCATGAAGAAAGTCATTTCAGAATGAATGTTAAAATACGCTCACTTGTCTTATTCCAGTTTGTTTCCAATGTGAGTATTTTAAAATATAAGAGCTAGACACTGAATCTTCTTAAAGAGAAATCCTTTTCACTCTAATAGAATTTTCTAAATTCAAACCATATCAAGTCTTGCCTTTTGACCCTAGGAGGTATAAAGATCTGAGGTGATTGCTGCTTTTGACTGTAAAATTTGTACTGAAACCCATATTTCCAAGACTGGCCCGCATTTAACATTATTAAAAAATCCTTATGATCTTTTAAATTAAGTAATTTTCAGATTTCACTTACACTTAAAGACCTTTTGAACAAATGCTCTTAAAAGTTAAGAGGAGTATGCTAAGAGAATTTTATCTATCATCTTCCTAAGAAAATCATGCCCTTACACAAGTCTTAAATATGAATTTCCATGAGAGTCAAAACAGAGCAAGAAATGTCACTGCTAGACCATTCAATTTAATTAAACTGTATGACACTGCACAAATTTTGTGTCACATTTTGTGTTAATGAAGCTGAAATAAATATTGTTAATGTAAAACATCTGTGAGAAGAATTGATTATCTGGTTTTCCCCAAACTGGCCCCATGCTCTTGTCTGTGACGGCAAGGCGGCAGCCATCTAGGTCAAGGTCTGTCTCTGACTCCTGGGAGGACATTTAGATTTAGTGTCATTTAGAAGAAATGAAAGGAGTCGTTGTGAATGATTAAGCCTACATTATGGAAAGAGAATTACATATTTTACTGTATATTTATTTTATTATTATTATTATTATTATTTAAGATTTTATTTATTTATCTTTAGAGGGGGAAGGGAAGGAGAGACAGAGAGAAACATCAATATATGGTTGCCTCTTGTGCATCCCCTGCTGGGAACTGGCCTGCAACCCAGGCATGTGCCCTGACTGGGAATCGAACCGCAGTTGTTTGGTTCGCAGGCCCGCGCTCGATGCACTGAGCTACACCAGCCAGGGCTATTTACTTTATTATTATTATATCAACCTATAAATGATAGAGAAATTAGCATTTCCAGGTATTGCAGTGAGGCATACTTATACTAAAGAATTATTCACTATTTAAATGAAACATAAATTTAACTAGTCCTGTATTTTATCTGCAATACTAGTTATAATCTACTGCTGCGTCATTTCTTTTGTTGCTCAGACTATTTCTGCTTTGGTCCTTGGGAGCTCTGTGTCCTTTTGAGATGTCTTTATCCCTTTGTGTTGTGAGCATTTCCTTGCTTTCTAGCCCTACGGAACAGTCTTGGCTTATACTGTACTTTCCAAGCCCCACCCCTAGAATCAATCAGTTCTGGTTCCGCTGATGGAAAAATGGTGTATAGAAGCCGGGATGTGGGTCCTGGGTATGCTTGTTGCTGCTGGGGGTTATGTAGTCTGAAAAGTCAGTGCACTTCATAGTATAAATGACAAAGAGGCTTCAATATTTCTTTTTAATTTTTAATAAAGAATTAAAATCCTTATTAAGAAAAGTTGAGACTTAGGTCTGATGTTCTTTGGATTTCTATCTTTAAAGTTAAATTTTATTTTTGTTAAAGTAATGCTTGAACAGAGCTTGAAAGATCAAATGGGAGAGGATTTTGGGCGCGTGATAGTAGTATAGGTTCTGAAGCGCCTCACATAGTTTGAGCAACCAGTATAGTAACACCAAAGCAGTGGATAACACTGACAACACAGAGAGGACGGGGCGAAAGTGGGTTTACTGTTGTTCACATGGGAAACAGTGCAATAATTAATACTAATACAGGAATAAAGCCTGTTTCCCCATACTCACAGCTGTAAACCTACCTTGTCCCACCCTGTGTAGCAGACAAGGCATCTCCGTGAACCTTAAAATAGTGGTGAGGGGAGCAAACCATGAACGGTATTAAGAGCCATGGTACCTGAACGTGTGAGGGAGGAAAGTCAGGGAAGGCAAGGGGCTCATGACTACCCTCAGAGGCAGGAAACTTCCACACTGCCGTTGTCAGTGTGGCATACTGGCAGCTTGTCGGGCCATTCTTAGGACAACGACAACCTGAGATGGGACTCCGATGGCTCCTCTGAGTGGACGAGTGCAAGGAGACCATGGCGTGGTCTGCTGGTCTTTCTCCGGTGACTTCTGTAGACTGTGCAGTGGTGCCCCTTTCCAGGACACAGCCCCGTGCTGAAGAGAAAGTGCTGGGGGAGACACACTTGCATGCAGGGCGGGTTCGCCAGGGACAAAGGAAGTAGAAGGCCCAGAAGGGAGTGTTTGAGAGAAGCAGATGGGGCAAGATAGTGTGTGCTAGATTGTCTTTTTTTTTTAACTTCATGGAAATAAAGTCGTTTATTGCATAAAGCTGGAAAAGCTGTCTGGGCCACATGCCTCTATTCTTAAACTACAGAAAAATTCAGGTTACTTAAAAACGACCGATAGAAAAGTTACTGGTTAAATCCTATACAAAACCACAGTGGGGAAAGAGGAAATAAGGAGCTTAATAACATCTTTACGGGTAATGAAAGCAAGTAAGTGGGTTTTTAATGATGTATCTGGAAAATCCAAAAGAATCAATGGAACTACTACAAAAAATGAGAGCGTTACCCAAATAGCAAGTCATGAAATTAACATACGAAACCAGTTCTAACACTTACCCAAACTGTTGTAGAAACCGTCACACACACCACGTCTCCCTGCCTGTGTCCTCTCTCTGTGCTGCTCACACACGGGCTGGGCCGTTGTCTGTGTTAGGAGCTGTGACTAGCATCACAGAACCAAGACTGCCTGGCCTCAGTGGCCGTCACATTCACCCCTGATTTTGCCCAGGCAGTGGCACTCTAAACATCAGGCAAACTGTAAAGAATGTGATTTGTATCTAAACTGGTATATTTCAAGAGGTGTTTGACAGACTTCTTTGTTTCAGACATCTTGTGAGGGCCTGGTCCCTGGGTAGTGTTTCGTGTTCTCACTGGTGGGACAGACTTTCCCCCCCTCTTCCTGCCACCCCCTCCAGCCAGCTGTGCTCTTCAGTGGCGGGGCTGGGCGTGGTGATCGGAGACTGCCTGCCTGTCTCGTTGGCCCAGTTTACACAGGATTTTATTCAGCTATGCTGTCGTAATCTGAGCTTAAAGAGAACGTCTGTTCAGGTATTCGTATTGAGATTATTGTCCTCGATCCATTCCAAAAATTCCTCACAATTTACTTCCTTCCATCACCACCCCCCAACCCCCACTCCCGCAACCCCATATCCCATGATAGGCAAGCCCAGGCTAGAGAGAGGGGAGAAAGGGGCAAACTTGAAAGTGAGGGTTCCGCTTCAGTTCTCAGATGGTCCTCTTGAGGGAGTCTCATCTTGGCATTGCCTTCTTCTTGTGGGGACAAGGTAATTCCTAGACAGTACCAAGGCCCCTGGTCAGGTTGTCACTGTGCATAGTGCTTGGGTCTGTCCTCCTGTCTAGCGTCTAGATCTATTTGGTGGCCAAGTTACCCATCCAAGTATGGATGACCTTCGTGTGGCTGCGTCTATGGAAACGCAGGGTGATGGAGCCGGTTCTGGAGATCAAAGGCAGTAGAGAAATTAGCCAAGGCAGCTCTCACTCCAAGTCCTGGTTGTGTAATGAGGTCTTGGAGTTCTGATGGAATCCTTTCCACCTTCTCCCCACACCCACTCTCACAATTGTAGTATAAAATAGTAGTGCAATGTGGTGATTCTGTCTTGTGGTTTTCCTGCAAGTCAGGGGTTCATCGACAGGCTTAATCAAGGGGTTATGTACAAAGGTTAAAATCTATTTCAGTGAATTCAGTATGAAACTGTGGATGTTTTTGTAGCCACAACCCAGTGTCATTACAATGAGCACAGAAGTATACTCGTGCAGTTTTTAAATATACAGTTCAAAACCCATCCCTGCTTGTAGGAATGAGGTTTCAGTAGGTGACAGACTGAGTCGTCACTTAGTGTTTCCTCCTTTTGGGTGGGACTTAGGTGTTCATGATGATTCCACCAGTGTAGTACTGGTAGAAAAGAAAAGTCAGTTTTTGATTCCAGTTAATTTGGTTTGAATTCTAGCTCTGCCATTCATCGTAGATCTTGGATGAATTACTTTATTTCTCCAGTTCTTAATTTCTTCATGTTCAAACACGGATGCTAATAGAACCAAGCTCAGGGTGGTGTTGCAGGGACTGAATTTCATTAGTGTATTTAAAGTGATTAGCTCAAAGTGTGGCACATAGTAAACATTGGATATTAGCTACTTTTTGTTGATTACACAATGAACTAGGGCTAGCAAGGTCAGGGTGGTAAACACTGTTCAGCTGCAATATTATCTTTGCTTTTTTATTATCCGTGCCAATGTTCCTCTCCACTGGTCCAGACAATTGACAGTTCTCTGTACCTTTACGTTATCTCATTAAATTCCATGTCTCTGTGCAGTTAGTGTCTGTCAGTAATTGCTGATGAGCCCTCTGTATTTCCAGTTCTCTGCAGTGCTGTCTCAAGCGAAAGCAGGAGAGCGAAAAGCAGGGAGTGGTGGCCCCGTGAAGCCGTTTCCCATCCGTGCATGCACCTGACATCAGGGTCAAAGATGACGTTCAGGGTTGACAAAGCACTGGTTTGATTTAGCATCTTTATTTAACTGTCATGACTTAATAAAGTTGCCACGGAAAAAGAAAGGCGAATCAAAGCCTTGAACTTTAATTATTAAACAAAAGAAGACCTCTCCTGAATTATTCTTAGTTTTGCTCATTTCATAGGAAGGGTTTTATTATTGGCCTCTGTAAGGACTTAGCGCTTGGATTCCTCATTTATTTACATAGTAATGACAGATCAGAACTTGTGCTTACTTAAGGTAGGAGACTGACTTTACAAGAATCTTAACACTTAAAGCTCAGACTGTCTCATAGACTTGTCCTATTCCATAAGCCCATTCTTTTGCAGAATGCAACAACTTTTAGAGAGGCATTATATGTATGTAGCTCTTGCTGCAGGGCTAGCATGATTGATCTGTAAGTTACAGTGTATTTCCATAATGTCTCCATATCAGTTTCACAGGGCAATTAACATTGATTGTATGACCGCCAAAGGTGGGGAAGTATTAATTTTTCGGCCATCACAGTGTTCATAGAATGTATTTTAACCATGGCAGTCAGTGTATCCAAGTCCATTTAATTAGATAAATAGACTGCTTTGTGCCATTAGCATTTTCTCTTACTTGATTTTTTTCTTGTGGATAAAGAGGGTTTGTTTTTTTAAAACATTCCCCCTGTTTTTCTGTTTTCCTCAGTGCAATTTCTTTACATCATAAGTGTAGTATGGTCTATGTCTCAAAACGATCACACCACTCTATGATGTGAGGCAGTTTATGAAGAGTGAATAATTTTTAGAAAATTAGTTGTGCCTTCCCGGCAGAGAAAATACTCTTGTACAAATTTTGTGTGGGTAGGTCTTGTACTTGCTCTAAATACACACACATTAGCAGTTTATCACAATGTGAATAAAGAGGTGATTTTCTGTTGCTGCTTTTTATTTCAACTTAGATTGGATTTATTCGTAAAGGAGCACACAAGCAAACATACAGACTTCTCATTCTGATTTTAAATAATCTAGAGTGGAACTGTGAGCACAATATTTTCCCCATTGAAGAACATTTTATACTGAAGTTTAACATAGGTTTTAAAATTTCTGCTTAAAACTTGGGCTCAGGAGGGTGATGGTGAAGTGCGACATTCGCAAGCTCTTCCTGGTGATGAAAAATGCATGAGAACGTAACCCACACGGGACCTGTCAGGTGATTTTGAATGTAATTTTCCATTAAGTTTTACTTGATTCAGCTCAACACATGGTTTGTACATTGCAAGTCTCTTGAAGAAAAGAATAGGTGGTCCCTTGTCTGCATTGATCCCTTCCTACTGTGTACTTTGTGATCTTTTTCTAGATGCAGTTAAATGTTCAACTCCTATTACTTGGAAGCCTTCTTCTTTTCCGTTATGTGCATGTATACTTACATTTTCCCTCATGTATTGGTTTGGCTGCATCCCATGGGTCTTAAAATGTCATGTCCTCAGGGCCACTTATTCATTTATGAATTTTCAGTTTTGATTTTCTTATTAACCTGCATGGCTAAACTATTTAGTTTTCCTTTTATTCTTTATTTCTAATTAATTGCATTGTGTTCAGAAAAAGTAACGGAGTATTTCTGTAGTTCTGAATACTGAGGTTTTTTTGGTGGCCTAATATATGGTCAGTCTTTTGTGAATGTTAAATATGTACTTGAAAAATGCATAGTCATATGTGTATTAGGTTAAAATGTTAATTCTAATATATAAGCCCATATATTCTGTACTTACTAATTGTCTGCGTGGTGTATATCTCCCATTATCACCATGGATTTGACAATTTCTCCTTTTATTGGTGGCAGTAGTTTTGTATGTTTCAAAACTATGTTATTTGGTTCAAAGGAGCTTATATATTAAGTTTCTTGGTGGATTTTAATGTTAACTTTAATGAGCATACTAATTTAACCCATTTGTTTTGTATATTCTGTCTTTCAGCCATCAATATTGTTATAGTGCATGATTTTGCAAAAATACTTATTTTTGCTATATTTTTCTGTACTTTATTTTCAGATTTACTCAACTGCTCTAATTTTGTCTCTTGTCAACAGCATATGGCTAGATATCTTTGTTTTTTCAATCTGAGAACATTCTGCTATTAGAAATTTATGTTCACTGTAATGATTGATATATTTAGACTTAACTTCCTTCTTATTTTATGATTTTTCACTTAACATGCTTTCCTAATGATTACCCTGCCTCCTCTAGCCTTTCACTTTATACCCTCTTCCCCTTTCTACCTTGGCAATTGTTTCATTCCCTTTCCTTAAAAATTTGTTTAGAATTTGTATATCTTATTTATGTTATTCTAGGGATTACCTTTTAAGTGTTAAAAAACTTGCTAAAACGTTTTTCAATTATATTTTTTCCATTACCATTTATCACCCTTACACCCCCGCCCCCACCCCCCGGCGATCACCACACCGTTGTCCATGCCCATGAGTCCTTTTTCTTTTTGCTCAGTCCCTGTGTCCTCTAACCACCCCTGCCCATAGCTGTCATCCGGCGTCTGAGTCTGTCTCTGTTGTGCTTGTTAGTTCAGTTTGTTCATTAGATTCTACATATGAGTGAAATTATATGTATTTGTCTTTCTCTGACTAGCTTATCTCACTTAGCATAGTGTTCTCCAGGTCCATCCATGCTGTTGCAAAGGGTAACATTTTCTCTTTTACAGACAAGTAGTATTCCCTGGTGTAAATGTCCCATAGTTGTTTTATCCACTCATCTGCTGGTGGACACTTGGGCTGATTCCATATGTTGGCAATTGTAAATAATGTTGCAATGAACATAGGGGTGTTTGTGTTCTTTTGAATTAGTGTTTTGGGTTCCTTTTGATATATTCCCAGAAGTGGGATCATTGGGTCAGAAGGCAGATCCATCATTTTTTTGAGGTATCTCCATGCTCTTTCCACAGTGGCTGCACCAATCTGCATTCCCACCAACAGTGCAGAAGTGTTCCTTTTTCTCCACATCCTTGCCAGCACTTGTTGTTTGTTGATTTATTGATGATATCCATTCTGACAGGTGTGAGATGATATCTCATTGTGGTTTTAATTTGCGTTTCTCTGATGATTCGTGACATTGAGCATCTTTTCATATGTCTGTTGGCCATCTATCTGTAATGTCCTCTTTGGAGAAGTGTCTACTCAGGTCCTTTGCCCATTTTTAATTGCACCATGCTAAAACTTACACATTTGTAGTTAATCAGTCTCTGCAGTCACTCCAGTGAATCTCAACAGGCTTCATTTAGTTCTTCCATTCTGCTGTTCCTTGCCTTCCTGCAATTGTCTCATCACTCCAACTTCATTTTATATTGAGATAATAGGGAATTTTATATCTAGATTTTTTTCTGTTGGTGGTAAGGTTGTGGCCTTTCCATCCCTCCTGAGGAACTGTGTTGAGTACAGTATTTGTGATTCAAAATAGTTTCCCTTTTTATTTTGAAAATATGAATGGATTGCCTTTCTTCAGCCAGTATTGCCTATAAAAATATCATGCTTGTTGGATACTTTCTCTTTTAGATGCAAACTCACCTCAAACTTTTCTGAGACAATTCTGTTCAAATGCTGAATTTATTACTTTTTCACCTATGTCCCTTCTTTTCTTCACTGCCCATTAAGTGCTTTATTTCACTTTCAAATATTTAATCTCTAAATCTCTAATTGTTTCTTTTTGAAGGATATATCTTCTCAAACCTCTCTGAAGATGCTATTGTTTTTATTCAAAGTTATTTTTACCTTTGCAATAGCAACTCTCTTACTAGGGGTTTAATTTAACTACCCATTAAATTTTTTTGCTTCTCTTATTGATTTTCTTAAAATGATTGGTGATTTTTAGTTGTGTACTCATTTTTGGGTTTGTGAATTGCTGTCAGCTTATTCTGTTTTTTTTGTAAATTGTCTCCAGTGATTGCATGAGAGAGGCAGGGGTTACAGCTTGGGGGTGTGGGCCTGTCACAATGTGTATAGGGCCTGGCTCTGTCCCCTAGTCAGACTCCCCACCTTCTCAGCTGTCCCCTCTGTGCACATGTCCCTGCGGTTTGCTCAGGAAGATACCACATGCTCAGCTGTGTTGCTCGGCCTCATATTCACCTAATGTGTCTGTAATAGTCTCTGCCTGCATATGTTGGAGCTTTAAGTTCCCCCAATTATTTCTCCAAAGTTTTGGTCCTGATTACCTGCTCCATCTTTCAGAATTCATCAAAATTTCTGATTAGATATTGGTACTCTTTTTGTTTGTTTGTTTGTTTCCCATTCCTGTTTCTGATCTATTATTTTTGAGATGGATCATTTCAGTCACTGCGTGGCATTTTAGATGGCAAGGAGGAAAGAAGCCTGTGCTCAGCTTGCCACACGGCATCCTTACCAACGGTGGGAGTCAGATGCGTTGGCTGTGTGCTACGTTGTTTCATAAGTGGTACAAGACCATATGCTCAGGAACAGTGTTCTCTAAACTCTTCACAGGAACTCAGTCCCTAAGCTCCTACAGTTGGTTACTTACAAAGTCCCACCATCATGAGCAACTGTTTATCAGTTCTGGATGTGCTTACAACTATTATCAGATAATCCCTTTAAGATGCTCTTAATTCCTTTTATAATTATCATTTTCAAATATATCTTGGTTTTACCCTTTATAGTGACGTTAACGTAATAGGCAGTTTGCTTCCCTGGAGGGCAGTGCTCTCTGGTGAAGTTGGGGTGGCAGGCGAGCACAGCAGGCGTGGTGAGACCCCGCTCTCGGCTCTCTCAGGGCCTGGGGGGGTATGCCACTTCTTAAGGAAGAGTTATTTTGTTGCACCTAGGTCTTAGGGATTGGCTTATGTAGATATGAGTGTTCCTTTTGTATTAATTGGTAACATCTGATTGATAAGTCTTTCATTATCTGTTTGCATTATCACAGAAAGGTATTGGAGGGGGCCTTTACATGACTGAATTTTATACAGTCATGCTTTACAACAGGGGTCGGATAGTAACTATTTTCAGCTCTCTTGGCCACATGGTCTCTGTTGCAACTACAACTCTGTTGTAGCTTGAAAGTCATACCACAACAGGTAAACAAATGAGAGACTAGGTTCCAGTAAACTTTATGGACCCTAAGTTTGATTTTCGTATAATTTTCATGTGCTATCAACTTTTACTTTTCGTTTGATCCCTCCCCATTAAAAAAATATAAAAACCT
Source organism: Carollia perspicillata (assembly GCA_004027735.1). NCBI lineage: Eukaryota > Metazoa > Chordata > Mammalia > Chiroptera > Phyllostomidae > Carollia > Carollia perspicillata. The sequence continues at coordinate 26,374 of PVKM010013168.1, forward strand.
TTCTGAACTTACAGGATATATGAAAAAAGGTGGTGGGTGGGGTTTGCTAGGCCCTCATTTAGAACATTATATAATGACATGGAAAATATTCACAATATTTTGAATGAAATCAGGAGTCCATAAGATAATATGTATAGTGTGCATTCCCATGTATATCAAAAAGCAGTGGTCAGTATACAGATGGCATTGGGAGAAGAGATATCAAAATATTAGTGGTGATTCCCTCTTGATGGTTAGATTATGGGATAATTTAAAGTTCTGTACTGTTTATTTGTATATTTGGAATTTTGTACCCTGAGTACTTATGTTGCTTTTTAAATAAGCGTTCCTATACCAGAAAAACATTATTTAAAAAGTGACAGAGGAGCTGTATATTTTTAGCAAAACTGGCTTATTTATTGTTAATTACTTTGATGAAATCTATTTTGTTTACCCTCTGCTCCATTTTTAGCCGACAAGTCCCAAATTTGGAAAAGCTGACTCGTATGAAAAATTGGAAAAGCTAGGGGAAGGATCTTATGCTACAGTATACAAAGGAAAAAGCAAGTAAGTTCATTAGTTTTTAAATATTTCTCACGTGCAATGTACCTACTCTTTTAATACTAAGTCACAGTATATTTAAATAATTTTCATTTAATATGTAATGCCTTCCCCCCTCAAATTTTTGTTGTTGTTCTTTTACCAAGTGTGAAAGTCAGTAGAATTTTTTTCTGCTAGCAGACAGTTTTGCAGACTTGTCCAGTTTATCTTTTTTTTTTTGTCCTGCTCTCCCTCCCATTTGTTTCCTCTTTCTCTCTGTGGTTGGAACCCTAGCATGAGAATCCATTTCCAGGTAAATGATATAATTAATTTCTCATGGAGGTTTAGTGTTTGCATAAGAGTACTGGTTTGACAGAGCCAAATAAATGCATTGGCTATTCTTGACTTCTTTTCTTCTAAAAAAATTTTTTTTCTTCTACATATTTTTTAAAAGACTTTATTTATTTATTTTTAGAGAGAAGGGAAGGAGAAACAGAGGGAGAGAAATATCAATGTGTGGTTGCCTCCTGCATGCCCCCTTACTGGGGACCTGGCCTGCAACCCTGAATCAAACTGGCGACCCTTTGGTTCACAGCCCGTGCTCAATCCACTGAGCTACACCAGTCAGGGCGGCTTCTTTTCAAATGAGCTTTTACTATATCTTTCAGAAGTTAGTTAAAAACACTGCATAGTCTTTCTCTTTTCCTACCTGTCTGCTTTGGCATCATGCCACATATATTTTTACAAAGAGAAGCAACCCTTTCCCCATTTTGCCCCTTCTCCCATGCTACCCTGGGGTCAGGGTACATATTTGGATCCTTAGCAAGCTCACCCCCCAACATGTTTCTGATAGGCTTCCCCTCTCTCCCTGAATGATGAAGTGTTATTAATACAGTGTTACTGCACTTGGTGGCGTGTAGCTCATAGAAAACCTAATGCTGTTTCTGAAATAACTGCAGTAGACCCGAGCCTTGTTTCACCTTAGTCACATTACCAAATAATGTTGAAAAATAATTATTCTAAATTATTCCTGTTTTTGTATCTTTTTCAGGCATAAAAATTAGGAAATTCTAAGCTAAGTAATTAAATAAAAATAAATATAAAAGAAAATTCTTTGAAGTATCATTTAAAAGACATAATTGGAAATTTTGACTGTCTGCTGATTTGAGTGGTTTTTGGTTTTTATGGAACGTATTCTTATACCTTTCTAAATGACTTCTGAGTTAAGACGGCGAGGGAATATTCCCGATAAAGGAAGCTACGTAAGGAAGGAAGTGCAGAAGTACTCTAAGTCAAAAACGCTGGTATAAATTTTGAGATCTCAGATATTTGAAGAAAAGATATTTCCTTTTTACTTGAATGAAAAAGTAAACATTACGGGGAATAAAAAACAAAACAACATCCAGAGGGCTGTTTATGACCTCGCTCTGTTGCTTGAGCGTAGCTGCGTGTCATGGTAATGGCCCAGCTGGCTGAGCCGATGTCAGTAGGGTCATGTCCCAGGTTTGAAATTTTTTCCTGAAGAAAAACAGTCAGTACTCTACTGCATAAAATTAACTTGTACATTTAATGTTGATAACATGAAGATAACTGCCCTGGACTAAGCAGGTAGGTTAAATACAATATCGGGTCTGCATTGTCTTGTTCACTCCTCACAGGGCCCTGTAAGGTCCCATCATGACTATCTCCCCTTAATCAGAACACTTTGTGCTTAGACAGTTTCAGCCACTCGTCCAAGTTCAAACAGGTGCTTAGTGGCAGTACTTGTTTTGGGTCGTATCTCTCGGGTTTGAAGCCATGATTTTCCTGACCAGTCCACTCTAGCACTTCCTCAGTGCAGGGCCATCCTGGGAAAGAGTCAAACCTTGCTGAGTATTCCAGATGGTTCTCACATATGCTCTGACTTGGTTTAATCATGAATCAAACGGAAGGAAATGTACAATTGTATTATAAGGAAACAAACCAGTCACTTTAAAGTGGCTTCCCACAGAAGATGTGCTCGGCTGATGTCCAAATGTAAGTTAATAACTCTTTTAAATGTTTAACTTTAAGATTTATATCACAATCCTGATGGTTGAAAAAATCCTCTATCTATTATGCCTGAATCAAAGGAAGACTGCCTTCTAAGTACTTGCAATCTTTGAGAAGGACAGTTCTGGACAGTTAATACTTTTCACTCCAGTGGGTCTAAATGTATCTTGTCAGCATTTCTCAAGCAGTTTCAAGCCTTCTGGTCACACGTAGTGTTTAATTTCCTCCAGCTGGAGATGAAAGCCATTGGCCACTTATTTCCTTAAGAGATGACAAGCTGCTGTGCCTGCCTGCTTTGAGGTGCAAGGCCAGGCCGTAGAACAATAGTTACGTGCCATCCAGCAAGACTTGAGAGCTGTGATTGGTTGGCGCGTCCCCTGAAGAGCTACGTAAATTAAAGAGCTGGCTGAATGTTGGGATCCCTGTTGCATTATCCTCACCACTCTCTCATAAATGTTTGCAGCCCTGCCTCTGTCTTTAAACATTGCCTTCAGCATCTTCTCCAAGAGCAGCTATTGTTATTGTGCACTACAGCTGCCTGGTGTTCATAGGGATCTTGCTGATTTTTGGCTTGAGAGTGTTTTATGTATGTCCATGTACGCAGGTCAAGTTTGGAATTTGCCATGAACCTCATTGCAGTTAGTCTGCGAGGGCTGCCGACGCAAAGTGCCACAAACTGGGTGGCTTCAACAAGAAATCCATCCTCTTACAGTTCTGGAGGCCAGAGTCTCAGATCAAGGTGCTGGCAGAGTTGGTTCCTTCTGTGGGTTGGTTCTGTGAGGGAAACCCAGTGCCCTGCCTCTCTCTTGGCCTCTGCCATGGCCTGGCAGTCCGTGGCTTTGCTGGTGTGTAAGTGCATCGCCCTGATCTCTGCCTTCATGTTCACAAGGTGTGCTCCCTGTGTGTCTGTCTCAGTGTCCAGACTCCCCTTTTTATAAGGACTCTGATCACATTGCACGACCTCAGTGTACCTCGATAACCTCTGTGAAGACCCTGTGTCTACATAAGGCTTCATCCTGAGCTACGGGGGGTTAGCAGATCAACATATCTCCTTTGAAGGACACAATTCAATCCATAACACTTTCGAATTTCAGACCTCACAAATTTGACAGTGTATTTTTGACAGTGTTTTTCTTTTCCTACTTGTGGTATATATAGGCCATCTTTTATTTTGTGGTTCTTCTTTATATATTGTAATATAACCAAACGATATCCCCCCACCCCCCAGCAAGAGGTTTGTGTCATTGTTGACTTTGCTATAGTAGTTGCTGTTAGCCAAAATTTAGAAGATTGAGAAGGAACAGAAAGGGTTTTTATACTCTTGAATTCTCTTGAGTTTCTTATTCCTGTAGGGACACATAGGTTGGGGAGCTGACTGTGTAATCCCTTTGGTAATGAATTTGGTTCTGAAGGTTATGACTGAGTAGCTGCAACCATATCAAATTGCAACACTCAAAAATAAAGTGTTGTTTTTAAAAGCTTTAAATTTTTTATATTTGAGCACAGGTTGTTTTTTTAAAAATATTTTTTATTGTTATTCATGTACAGTTTTCTGTCTTTTACTCCCATCCCAGTCGACCCCCCCAGTGCTCCCCACCTCCCTCCCATTTCCACACCCCTTAGTTTTTGTCCATGTGTCCTTTATACTTGTTCCTATAATCCCTTCCCTTTTCCCCCTGAAATTCCCTCCCCTCTCCCCTCTGGTTACTGTCATTCAGTTTTCTATTTCAATGTCTT